>CM040469.1:23131250-23165499 GCA_022758105.1 Pangasianodon gigas
GTCTCCGTCTCGGAGAGCTCAGAGTTCCTCACCACCCTGACCGTCTCCGTCTCTGAGAGCTCAGAGTTCATCATCGCCCTGACCGTCTCCGTCTCTGAGAGCTCAGAGTTCATCATCGCCCTGACCGTCTCCGTCTCGGAGAGCTCAGAGTTCATCACCACCCTGACCGTCTCCATCTCGGAGAGCTCTGAGTTCCTCATCATCCTGACCGTCTCCGTCTCTGAGAGCTCAGAGTTCATCACCACCCTGACCGTCTCCGTCTCTGAGAGCTCTGAGTTCCTCATCATCCTGACCGTCTTCGTCTCGGAGAGCTCTGAGTTCCTCATCATCCTGACCGTCTCCGTCTTGGAGAGCTCCGAGTTGATCATCATTCTGAGTTCCTGTAAGTTGATTGTTATTAAAAGGCAGGAAAGAGTCCGGAGCGGCGAGTGTGTGCAGCGCTGAGAGGACATGTGTGAGCTGACCATATTACTTTTACGAGCTGCTCCGTCCACACACAGTGCACTCCTTCATTAGTTTCAGGAAAAGGCCTGGGGGGGGCAGAGGGGGGGAGGTAGGGGGGATGCTAAATTCTGCTCCCATGTTGACGTCTGCGTTTCATCGACACACTTTTTTTCAGCCGGCCAGTCTGCACGTCGCCTAATAACCCAGTGTGACGAGCTGTCAGTGTTCACACCCTGCACACTTACACACACACACACACACACACACACACTATCCTCAATATATCTTTCGCACTCTATCTTTCAGTGTAGTGTTCTCTCTGTCTGTCTTCTCTCTTTCTCTCTTCTTTTTCTTTCTCTTCCTTTGTGTTTCTATCTCTGTCTCCCTCTGTCCTTCTCCTGTCTGTCAGTCTTTCTCACACCCTCTCTGTTTCTCTCCATGTGTCTCTTTTCTTCTGTCTGTCAGTCTTTCTCACACTCTCTATGTTTCTGTCTCCCTCTCTGTCTCTCTGGCTATGTCTCTGTTTCTCTGTCTCCCTCTCTCCTTCTGTCTCTCTCACTCCCTCTCTCTTTCTAATTGTCTGTCTGTTTTACTTCTCTCTCACTCTCTCTTCCTCTCTCTCTCTCTCTCTCTCTATATATATATACACATATATACACACACATATATATGTATATAAAGTTTCCCTCTCTATCGTTATTACTCTCTCTCGCTCTGTTTCTGTCTGTCTTTCTGTTTTATTTCTCTCTCTCTCGTACTCTCTGTCTCTGAAGTGCACTATTTCTGGTATCTGAGCTAAAGGAGAAGAGGTGTGTGTGTGTGTGTGTATGTATGTATGTAAACACTGAGGGTCTCTGCGCTCTGAGTAAACACTGCCCCGTGTTTGAACTGCACACCTTTTTAACGTAGTTGGCGCCTAAATATACCCGAGTGGGGCAATACGGAGGGCAGGAAAAGCACCCTGGCACCTCATCATCTGCCCACACCTCCTCACAACTACACACACACACACACACACACACACACACACGCGCGACTATGATTTATTATTCAAGAATCTGCAGTTAAAATTATTATATGAAAGATGTAGATCAAAACGTTCATGCTCTGTATTAATGCAGCAGCACGTCATCTCTTGAAGAAACTTTCCTTTTTTACAGTTTGGTATCATTTTGAGGCCTAAGACCTGCTTCCTAAAACTGTAGTGGTTGTGTGGATAATTATATTGCTGTTTTACAAAATCTTTCATTTTATTTATATCATAAAATGAGGTTATGTTGCATAACTAAAATGTTATTTGTTTCAGATATATGAAAATTTCGGAATGTATTTTTACATAGACGTCCGTACTGTTAGCTACATTTCTGCTACATTGCCATCGTAGGTCCAGAACAAAACTAAAGAAACAAATGTCAGCGCTAGCTCATTATTTATTATAACTGACTGAAAGCAGAATTTTGAAGTTCTGTTAGTTTACAACAGTTTGTAAAGATTGTGGCTTTGAGAGGAGCGAATTAATATCTCCGAAGTCGTATCTGTACTCACTCGTTTTTAATTTGGTCTATTTATTCAATTTACTCTCTCCAAATCTTAAAAAAATAAAAAATAAAAGAAAAGAAAGTGGTACATGTTTACAAATAGCAGATATTATGAAACATTTTTATAGTAAGTATGATCCAAGTAGGGCTGGGCAATGTGATGATATCGATATTGTGAAAAATTGTCAGAATACACGCTATATCTCTACTATCATAATATATTTTCTTTTTCTTTTTTTATAATATTTACAAATTTTTATTTTTACTAAATCAATTGTAAAAAGTATAAAAAGAGTGTAACTGTAAAAAAAAAATGCAATTTCATTAGAATTTACTAACTTGTCTATTTTTTCTCTAAAAGTATCATTACACTCAGTTTATAATTTTTTTTTTTTTACGTACAGCACTACTGGTTTGTTGGAATTTTACATGTTGGTTTTCAGAGTTAATTTTAAAAAGCGTCTTGATGTCGGACACCTTTTAAATGTCAGACTGATATTGTACTCCATAAACGCTCCTTGTGGAATAATAGATTTATACGCAGATGTCAGACTGATTCAATGCCTCTGGCAGTAACAGTGCGTTCACATTGTGCTGAGATTACAGTAATTACAAGTTTCCACTAATGTCTTCATGAAACACATAATTACCAGCTGCAAACTAGTCATTTTAAAGCACCACTTGGAACATTTTGTGATAGATGTCTGATTTGACACTTGTAACTTTATATTCTTAACAAATGATGGAAAAGAAATGGCCACATCCTTCCCGGTTAAGTAGTTAGTGTCAGTATAATGTCAGGATTTAATTAAATTCAACTCTATAGTTATAGTTTATAACACTATAGTCTAGAGGTTAAAGCAATTTTCTAGAAATGGGTTTATATTAACTATAATTATATTATAAAAAAGGACATTTTAGCTTTATATTGCAGTTAAACAAAGTTAAAGTATATTGTCAGTGCATCCATTTTCTTATTGTGTGTGTAATATATATATATATTTCTTGACTCTGATCGGTCAGAAGGTGTTGATTAATTTTCTCTAACAGCACCTCTGACGGAAGTGCAGCTGCAAATCATACATCAATTATATTATTTTACAAATCAATTATATCAGTTAAATCATATATATTAATGCACTCCTTCTAATATGTTATCGTTTCTATAGTAACGACTTCAGTACAATACATACTTGTATGGCAGACGCTTCATGTAATCTATGACTGTTCATAAATGGATTTAAAAATGAAAAGCATATGATCATTGGTATTGTGATGCTTTCTGTTTATAAAAAAGTTTATGGAAGGAGTCTCCAGTGTCAGCGCTTTGTAACAGTCAGTAAGTTTCCCGACATGGGACAGTCTTCAGGACAGAGGAGAAGAGAGAGAAAAGGGAGGGAATGACTGCGTAAGTGAGAACAGGAAGTGAGCTGTTGTCTGGACATTCACATCATTAAATGTAACTACAAAGAAGTATATAATAAGATTTATAGGAATTATCTGAACATCATCTGATCATTTTGCTGAGGAATTTCCTAACAATGAATGTTCTATTCAAAGGTCAAGCCAGTTTCCAAGAATCTTCAAGTTGTCTTCTCGCACAATAATGAATAATTAATAAAGCCATGTTGTAGATGGCGATGAGGGTGTGATAAGATGTTTTAAAGCTTTCCTTGTGCCGCTCTCAGAGAAACGGAAGCTTCTAGCTGTAATGTTATTTAGCTTATGGGCTCATTTAGCAGCTAGGTTCAGTGATCTTGCTTTAAACAACATGATCTGACTCAAAATTCATAGACATGAGAGCAATTCCAATGGAATTTATACAAATGAAGTCATACGATAAAGCTGTGATTTCTAATTCCACCCCTCACTCTAACTACTGCAGTGCTGCTGCTCGAAAGGCTTGGAACTGCTTCCTGAACCTTCCCTGCCAGTAAGGCGTTCAGAAAGAGTTAAATCAGTGTTTCCACACAAATTGTTCCCTTTGAAGCTGTTGAAAACATTGCAAAACATTGTTGAGGGGCAAAATCTCTATTTTCAACTTTAATTTTAAAAAAAAAACGTGATTTGATCACAACAATGTTTTTTTTATTGAAAACAGAGGGGAAGGAAAGAGAAAGAAAGAGAGAGAGAGAAAGAAAGAAAGAAAAAGAAAGAAAGAAAGAAAAAGAACAGGAGCAGGAAATTTGGGGATGAGAAAGAAAGAAAGGGGTAGGGGAAGAGTGGGGATAAGAAAGAGAAAGAAAGAAAGAAAGAAAGAAAAGCGGGAAGTTTGGAGATAATAAAGAAAAAGAGTGGGGGAAGAGTAGAGAAAAAGAAAGAAAGAAAAAGAGCAGGAAGTTAGGAGATAAAAAAAGAAAGAAAAGAGTGGGGGAAGAGTGGAGAAAAAGAAAGAAAGAAAGAAAGAAAGAAAGAAAGAAAGGCAGGAGGTTTGGAGATAAGAGAAAGAAACAAACAAAGAAAGAGGAGAACATTTTTTTGGTTTAAAGCAGATTCTAAACTTTTAACAAGCAATGTATATGTACACACACACACACACACACACACACACATATATATATATATATATATATATATATATATATATATATATATATATATATATATATATATATGTGTATATATATATATATATATATATATATATATATATATATATATATATACACACACATACATACACATAGACACACCCAGAAAGGCAGTGTATCCTGGGAGACACAAACTGTACAAATTTAAATAAATATCATATTTTGGGGGAAAAAAAGAAAGTAAGTAGTAATAATTCATTGTAAGTGTTTTTATATTCTTTCCCATTAAAGGGTTAATCATTTTGTAATCAAAAGGCTGTGTTGCTGTAGGACGTGTTCCTTTGTGCTTCGAGTTCCACATTTCCTGATTAAGAATAGTAGCTTTGTGTAGCCAGGATGGCTGGATGAGCGAGGTGTGTTGCGGTTCGGTGAGGAGCTTCTCTCTGTTCTACATATCCACTCTACATATCCACTCTACATATCCACTCTACATATCCACTCTACATATCGTGACTAAACATGAGCAGTAGCAATCTCTCTGAAGTCATAGAAAGCAAACAACCGGCCATTTTCCCTGATGTATATTGCTAATTTGACACCCTCTGCATGTATAGCATTGTACTTTATTGATTCTTTGAAATGGAAAATAGAGTCTGAACAGGCCGTGATATTGATATTGATATTGATATTGTGCAGAAATAATGTATGCAGTTTATAGAGTGCAAAGGAGGGAGAGAAAAAAGAAGCAGCGTGAGTCAATTTCTAGGCATGCGTTACTTAGCCCAAGCATTTTTTTTTTCTTTTTAAATGTCAGAGGAATGTTCTTAAAAGCCCACTTTCAGACAGATTAACGCTGACATGTTTATTTGCTCTGTGAAAAAAGCATTTGTGTTTTGAACGAGCACTTTTTTTTTTTTTGGCTTTTTGCTTTGGATGCTTGACAGGAATCGCTTTCTTTTACCAGTAATTATTTGTCTTCAGATTCAATTTTCAGTTGAACATTAAAACATTATTAAGTGCTTTCTGCCGGTTGAAGGACAGACAATGATTCAACTAGATGCATATTCTGTGTATGATCTGAGCATGTAATCATTCAGTTTTCCCTGTTGGTCATCTGGGAGCAGAATTTCTGCCCTTGGCCAAGGCTGAGCAGATTAGCCCTCATTAGCCAGACGACTCAATCTGCTTGATCTTTTGCTTACAGTATTTCTTCTTTTTTGTCAGTTTTACTGTAAAAGTTGATTAATTTGGCATCTCCTATTGGCCAAAGATATGAAATAGACACTCAGATCTTCCAAAAATTACCTGCTGAGTTCTTTTGGAAGCATCTGATATGGTTAGAGCTCCTGAATCAATCGTGATTAGCCATGTTTAAACGATAAAGCTAGGTAGGACCGAAACATTTGTGTCTTTCGATACATTTCACTGATAAAAAGTTCTAGGATTTTTAGTCAATTTGAGAAGCTAACCAGCTAGAAAAAACTAAGTGTAGTCTATATCTGAGCAAATGTGCAAGTTAGCTTGCTGTAAACGAGAGATTTTTTTTCCTCTGCTATGTATCACCACACCACCAAGTGATGATGCATTACCCTTTCAATTTAAGTCTTTCTCTGACACGTCTGCTGGGCTCAAGCGCTCTGTAGATACAGTACAGCAGCTCTAAAAGCCCCCTAATATAAACAGTTTCTCATCAAATGCACTTTACATTTGAGTAATATATAAGTCCACAGAGCCACTACGTTTACCCTACACGACTCTTGTCCAGATACTCATCTTTGTAGTGGTGTGAAAAAAATCTGTGGGCCCACGTACTGAAAAAAAAGACAAATCCATACAAATCTGTGTGGATTATTAAGATCAGCTATAATGTGGTTGTTTGCGAATCCGAGGGCTGTTAAGTTTAAGCTAGGTTAAGCTAGGCTATCACATTATCTTGACGCAACTGGCTGTTCCCTGCTGAAAAAAACAGTCTGGAACAGTTAGCTGGTTGTTTTGGGTGGTTTTAGAAGAGTTTTAGACACTTATAGCCTGGTTCTAACTGACCAGGCTGGTTTTAGTTTGTCAGGTCTGTTTGTTTTGATGGTATTAGAGGGGTTTTGATCACTAATAGGTTGGTTCTAGCTGGTTCTAGGTCAAGCTAATTCTTGCTGGTCAAGTGTATCTTATTTGATGGTTTTAGTGGGATGTTGAACACTTACGTGTTGGGTCTAGCTGGTCTGGATTGTTTGGTTTGATGGTCAGGCTGGTTCCAGTTGTTTAGGTTGGTTCTGGCTGGTCAGACTACTTCTGGCTATCCAAGCTGGTTCTGGCTTTGTCAGGTCTGTTTGTTATGATGGTATTAGAGGGGCTTTGGATACTTACAAGCTGGTTCTAGCTGGTTGGCTTGACAAGCCTGGTTGGTCAGGCTGGTTTTACCTGGTTAGGCCTTGTTTGGTTTTATGGTATTAGAGGGATTTTGGACACTTGCAGGCTGGTTGTAGCTGGTCAGCCTTGTTTGGTTTGATGGCATTAGAGGGGTTTTTGGATACCTACAGGTTCTAGTTGGCATGGTTGACCAGCCTTGTTGGTCAGACTGATTCAAGCTGGCCAGGCTGGTTCTGGCTAGTTAGGCTTGTTTGGTTTGATGGTATTAGAGGGGTTTTGGACACTTACAGGCTGGTTCTAGCTGGACGGGTTGACCAGCCTGGATGGTCAGATTGGTTCTGGCTGGTCAGGCTACTTCTAACTGTCCAGACTGGTTCTGACTTTTTCAGGTCTGTTTGTTATGATGGTTAGGCCGGTTTGGTTTTATGGTATTAGAGGGGTTTGGGACACTTGCAGGCTGGTTCTAGCTGGTCAGGCTTGGTCTAGCTCATCAGGTTGGTAGCTCGACTTGTTTGATTTGATCAGGCTGGGACCAACTAATGCCTGTCAGGCTGGGAGTCAAATTAGCCAATCAGCTAGACCAGTGTAACACCACCTAGACCAGGGTGGGAGAGTAGCCAAACCAGCCTAAAATAAAATAAGACCAGTAAACCATCTTATGCTAGTCTAAGCTGTCTTTTAAACAGGATTATCATAAAGTACACAGTGTACAATCTGCCTGTAGTTTAATCTTCTCACTCTTATTCTTATCTCTTTAATTCAAACAACCATATTTTAGACTTTTTTCTCCTCTGTGTGTTAATAAGCCACTCAGGCAACCTCATGTATACAGTTTCCAAAACTAGCTTAAACTGTTCTTGGCATTAGTGATTTCAGCTTTTTAAATGAAAGAGAATAGCTTGCTGCTCTCTCTCCCTCGTTTTTTTGGTTTCTTTCTGGTTTCTGTTTAATTTTTTAAACAGAAATGTCTACTTTTTAGAGCTCTACACTACAAGCCTCGGTTAAACAATAAAGCTATGTGTGCCACTGAACCAGACAGGGGGATAAGCCCCCAAAAGGGCCTTTGGTATGTTTTATGAATGGAAACTTTAGTCTCTCAACCAATTTGGTGCACCAGTATTAGCTTATTTATGACTCTAATTAGCTCAAGGTATTAAATTAGAGACCAAAATAAACATTCCATTCCAGGTCAGTTCCACTTTTCCTTTCCTCATGTCTTTGTCCGAAATTCCTTGGATGCGCTTGTGAAGAGATTATGGAGTTTCAGGGGCAAAACTTTTGAGTGTTTTTGTACAAAAAAGAGAGGGTGGTATTAAAAGTGACAGGCAGCTGCTCCTGTAATGATAAACATTCAGCAGTAATTACTCAGATTAAACATTTTCTTCTGTTCGTCTGTCTGTATGTGCCTGAACTGGCAACGACTCTCTTAATGCGATGCAACAAACGTGATACAAAAAAAAGAGCCCTAATTTGCAATCTACATTCCTTTCTGATTAGCCTGCCAGATTAGAGCCACGTCTGTTTCTATTACAGCTAATAGCAGAATTGTTTGTTGTTGCGTTTAAGTAAAGACAGAGACGCGAATCTCCTGCTAACTTGTTCATCATGCGGCTGCGTCTTTGCACGTGCTTTCAGGTATGAAGCAACAGTGGGGTTTTCTTTTTAACCCCCAAATCAATGCCAGATCATCACGCCAGGGCAATCAGCTTAGCGCATCCAGGCCTGAAGAGATCTGAGGCAGATATTGGCTTGGGCTTGATGTGCTGGTTTTAAATGGTGCAGCTGGAGGCAGCGGTAATACTGTTGAGTTTACTCAGTCGCTCTGCTGTGACGGGAACTAGCCTTCACGGGAAGATACAGAGATGAGAGGGAAGGTCTTAACAGGAAATGATAAAGAAAGAAGATACAACATTGGTTGTTACTTAGGGAGAAAATAGTTCTTGCCATGCACTTTGAAGTTTCACGCACTGTAAGTATGAAAGGGCTTTTCTTACGCACTTGTTGAAGTGATACAAAGCATTAAAAATATCTGCATTTTGTAATTAGTTAGTGATATTGAAACCCTAGGTTCACACTAACAAGTGGCAAAGCAACAGACAAGCATTCAGAATTCAGCAGCAGCACCAAGCGATAATCGCACTCAGATTTTCTCAGTTCTGTGCAAATTAGTAAAGGTAAAGCAGCAAATCCAAACTATTGGCTGGAATGATTTCTCAAACCAATCCTATGGTGCATGTGGTCCAACGTTTCTTCAGTTCCCTGCTCACAACTTTACCTACCTGCAATTAGTTCGCATTTACTGGAAGAAAACTTATAACCATGGTTTCATCTTATACTGTAATATACAACCTCTTATTAAATGTGTATAGAGACATTATGAAGAAAATGAAAGCTTGGAAGGAAGTACCAGAGATAGTACAGTTAGCTTGCTTTGCTAATCTAATCTGAGAACGAAGCTAGTACGAAAGCTAGCACACAACCTGTAAATCAAACAACCAAATTTAGCACAGGTTAGTGTATTATTTAATTTAGCTAATTAGCTTTTGGCTTCTTTTTTGGCTTCTACCATTTCTCATTGGAACAAAAAAAGAGCCCACGCCCCCAAAAGTGACAACAGTAGCAGTCACTTGTCATAATGTCATGATATGCTTTCTTGAAAGTATTGTGGGTATCCTCTATACTCCTATAACACAAAGACACTTACACCAAATTATAGAACCTACTACACCCTGGTATCATCGATAACTCAAAACTGTATAGTAAATTCTTCCTTTCTACCCAATGTCCTCTAACTTCATATCTTGTGTGCTCTCTCTCCAGATGTGGACGAGTGCGTGGAGACCACGGACAACTGCAGCATTGACGCTATCTGCCAGAACACATTCAGATCGTACAAATGCATCTGCAAGTCCGGTTATAAAGGAGACGGAAAGCACTGTGAAGGTACGGCTCACAGAAGCATGACTTTTAGCTGATGAATCACCTTCTGACCAATCAGAATTCACCAGTGTGTTGGAGATTCTGGGATGCTTGCATTTGACCAATCGTCTGTGTTCAGTACACTCTGGTTAAAGGGTAATGAATCTATCATTCTCAACAGGTTGTACTTAATATATTCTGAAAGGAAAACCTTCTGGTGTGGGTTCTATGTAAAATCTTTAAGCTTTCCCTTGGAATCTAGATGGAACCTTTCCCATGAGTGTAGTTCCTGGGTTCCTTAAAACATTCCTGCGTCAACACTACTGCGTTTGGGCAATAGTAACACATTTTTTTGACATATTATTGAATATTATTAAATAGTGAATTAATATTGTTTGAGAAATACAATTTGACAAATTTGCAATAGTTTTTTATGAGTTCTTGGCAGTGGACGTAGACTTTTGGAACCTGCTGTATAGCAAAGCTGTAAAGCTTTCTGTAGCCCACTAAGAAGTTTGTATGATTTGTTAGAGCATTCATTACCTTTAACTACCCAGTGTTAGTGTTGTGTGTATGTGTATCTGAGCGTACAATAACTTTGCACTCCTTCAGTTCCTTGGCTGCACTTTCCGACTCGCATTGGGGAACGGAGTCGCAGGATCAAGTGAACACTTAAGAAAAGATTTTATTTAGATCTATCCACTGCTCATGTGATAGAGAAGGAAATTTCTTACACATGTTTAGTGATTATTTAGGATTTGAAAGCGAGCATCTGTTAGTGCTGCCAAGCAGGCGGCGATATGATACTCAGCAGGGGGATGCTGGGAGCCACAGGCTGTTTTTTTCTCTGGATCTGAAGCTCTTCAGAATGCTCATCCATCTCTCCTTTTATCGCTCAGACAATTTTCACCTTGTCCCATCAACATTCCTGCATTCACTCCTGTTCTCGTGCTTCCTGGCCTTCGATTGCCTGTGGCTGCCTGCCATGAATGTTATAAGCATTATAAATGAGGACATGAACTAAGTCATAAAAGCAGAAAAAGGCTTGGATGTTGAGTAAAATGTTGTGGGCGGACTGCCAGTTATGAGAGGACGTCCGCCGAGATTTGAGGAAAGGAGAGAGGGCGCGTGCGGTATAAGAGGCCGCTGTGTTTGTCTGGCTGCCTCGGCTCTCCAAATAACCCTCTCTGGCTACAAACGCCCCAGGCGAAACCTCAAAGGGCCAGCGTGCTCGGGACTGTTTGCGCATCAGACTCCTTGCTGACCTAGGATCAGTGTCTGAATGCCTTAACTTGGATGTGCTAGATGTGCTGTTTGAACTGCATTTTGTTGCATTTCAGCACTCTAAGGAAGAGAAATCAGTGAATCCTTATCCTTCCAGAGCCTTTGCTGAACTCAAACAAGAAAAGATCGATAACAAATACAAAGAAGTAGCATAAATGGAGCGATGATATCCACTAAAGACACTGCAGCACTGCAAAGGTTCCTTTCATTAAAAGCATTTTTCTTGGATGAAAAACAATAAATTTCAACAGCTGCATCTGTCTGTTTCTGAGTAATGGCATGTAAACAGTGTGATTGTAATGAATGAGAGCTGAGAGAGTGGTGACTGAAGCCCTCTGCCCTTGACCGCCCTGACCCGGTGTTAGAGTGCCGATGTTATCTTTTGATTTATGGTGTGACCTGAGTTTCCGAATGACTGAACAAAATGCCTTTTAAGTGAGTGGACAATGCTGATTTTCCAGAAATGTTTGCGTCCGGGGTGGTTTCCTGGACATAGTTAATCATCTTGAGGATCAGTTCCATTTTAGGATGTAAGCTGTGCTGAAAAGTCACAAAAACTAAATTGTTGTGGTTTTTACAAACCTAGGCTGAGGTTTAGGGGTCTTTTTCTTGTCAACTGAGGCAAAAAGACCTAGAAGAAGAAGAAGAAGCAGGAGGAGGAGAAGGAATTTGTCCAGGAACTGCAAACATGAGTTGGACATTCCTCCTTTACAGGCAAACTCAGCAAAGGGCACCAGGGGAGTCTGGATAATTAGTGCTCAATTGGGTAGCAAACGAGAGGGATTGGCCTGCATGTTCTTGACCCAGTAAAGAAGAAAGATTTTCAACCTAGTAGAGCAGAACACTTAAAGAGCTCTTGTGTTATTTCAACTGTTGGGTTTCTCCTTAGCAGCCCGACTGAAGTCTACCTCCTTTTGCCGGGAACTGTTCTTCACTTCAGAACCGTTGATGATACTGCTGTGGTCCACAGCAACAGCCATTTTGTGCCAAAGACACAATGACAGACTGGCCATGTCTAGATTCTGCCTACTCTACATGAGTGGTGAGAGAAAGCAGATAGCAGGTCCAATTATGTTCTCTTGGATTTTGCGGCGACAGGTAGCTGTGACAAATTTGACATTGGAACTTCGGCATCCCAGAGATAAATTGAGAATTTAGATAATTGTGCTACTTTATACTCATCCAATTGCCATCAATTTGTGGTTCCTTTACTCAACTGAAGTTTGTTCAAGTTAGATTGAACTCAAGTTAGATTGAAGTTTGATTGTTAGATGAGTCATCAAGTCAATGTCAATACGGTTTATGAGAAGGAACTTCTAGGTATAACATGGCTTGCCTTAGTTGCCTTAGTAGTAGTAATTCAGAAACTGTTTCCATCAACTAACACTTATTATTTAAAAAACAAAAGTGATCTGCCAGTTTGACCAGCATGACCTGTGTTTTGGCAGCTGGTAGCTGGTCAGATCATGCTGAATTGTACAGCAGCTTCGGCTTTCTTTTTTTTTTTTTTTTAAAAGAACCTGTCAGATTGCAGTGTCTTTTGGGCAAGTTCTGCTCTTTGGCACTTCAGTGATGTTGACCCAATCATTCATCCATTGGTCATCTAACAAACTTCACTTGGGTTGATGTAATGAATGTAAAGAACGGTCCTTGGATAACTATGGGAGGATTCCAGAGTTGCGCAACTGCTCTCTTGATGAAAATGATGGCCTAATCTCACCTGTCGATCAGCACAATGTTACCCAAAGCAGACTTCTGTTCATCAATATGTTAAATTAGCAGCAGTTTGGAAAGGTACATATCCTGAATACAAGGGAATACATCCTGGATGGAACGCCAGGCCATCGCAGGGCACCATGCACACAGTCATTCACAGTTAGAGTAATTTAGTGTAGCTAATCCACCTACCACATATTTTTTTGGAGGAAACCGAAGAACCTGAAGGAACCCCAGACAGACATCTGGAGAAGGACAAGTAGTGTAAAAAACAAAAAAACCTAGAATGCAGTTCACAGCCCAGTCATTAACCAGGAATGCCCTCTGTGATTCAAATTAGCAACTACCCTCTTCATTTTCTAACCATTTCATTCAGGTCAGTACAGGATACTGGGGAAAACATTTACAAAGGTCATTTATATATCATTAAAAAACCATCATGGAATCCCATGTGTTTTCTTCTTCTGTTCCCGGCTGTGTATATATCGGCCCTGTTTTTCCTTTGCTTTGCTTGTTAGTGTTTATTCTCATTACTCAGCAGTGTTTTCTCATTCTTAAGTTCTCATATATCTCTCGTTGAAGTGTTTTCCGTTGCTGTTTGTGGTTTAAGTTATGCTCATCGTGTTGGGATTTTGTCTCTTAGGAAAGGAAGTAAAGCCACCCTGCAGCACGTGTATCTTGGTTCTCTTTAGATAAAAAGGAATCGAATTTGTCAAGTTGTTCAATCGCAAAGCCACGTTACAGAAATCCTTAATGAAAAAGCCAGAAGCAACAGTGGCAAGGAAAAACTCCCTGAGATGACGTGGAAGAAACCGTGAGACGATCCAAACTCGTTCTCTTCTGGGTGGTACGAGATAGTGGGATTATCGATAATCGTTACAGTATACAGGTGTAAAAGATAAAGGTGTATAAAGATATTATATCATCTTTATGTCGTCTTTATGCTAATCATGTCTATTCCTTCTTTTCTCTCTATCCCTCTTTTCATGTCTCACTGCAGACATCGACGAGTGTGCAAGCGAATATAACGGAGGATGCGTCCACGAGTGCATCAACATCCCAGGAAACTACCGGTGCACGTGCTACGATGGCTTCCGCCTAGCACACGACGGCCATAACTGCCTGGGTTAGTCTGTGTGTCTGTGTATACGTCTGTGTGTGTTTGTCTTGTCTCTGGACCTTGTGTTGTGGACATGTGCTGAAAAAAAAAATCCCCTGCAGTCTCTAATAATAATCTTTCATCCTTTCCTGGTGCCCCTATGAACAGATAAGCACACAGCACTATGTCGCTGAGTGTGTGTTTGGACTCTGCAAGTGCATTTCTGCTACATTTACTAACCGAATGTTCCAGATCAGCAATGTCAATCTAAACAAAGCTTCCATGTGCGATTCAGATTTGGGTTATGTAACTGAGTAAGTGACTTCAGATCTTTAACTGAAAGCAGAACGAGCATATGCAAATAACCAAACAAAATTGAATGTTTTATGGGTAATCGTGTTGTTTTATTATTCTCCCCCTCTCTCTCTCTTTTTCTCTCTCTCTCACATGGATAATGTGGATGAATTCCCTTGAAGCAATAACATTAGAGACATCAGTGTGTAACTGTGTATACACCTCTGGTGTGGTCTGCATAAGTGAATCATTTCTTAATCTCACACATCATCACAAACCTTTAGTCACTTCTGCTCAGTGTGTTCCAGTCTGTTTTATCTAAATCGTACTTATTTTGCCTTTAATGAGCTCTTTATATACAGTAATATAATTGAATGGGGTTGCTCTCTGACTTTTGGATTGCAGGCACAGGCTTGTAGAACACACAGTCCCTCTTAAAGCCTTTTCTAACTGATCTTTATCACCAGGAACACAAAGTAATCTAATACGCACTTGTAAAGAGCTCTCTTCTGCAATCATTTGATCTCCTGTTTGTGCTCAGCACTCGCTTGCAAACACAGTGCTTCGTTTCAGTTCATTTAGCCTGACTGGCCCTGGTGGAGATCATTTGTGACCGTGTTGGGCAGGCGTATAATTTGTTATCTCTGCTTCTCCGGCCCACCTACAGGCCTCCTTTGATATCTGTGAGTGTGGCTTGTTTATTTTATGTCCCTCTTGTCGGCACTCAATCGAAGCGTTTTGTGCTCGTCACATCTGAGCTGACAGCAACAAGGCAGAGTAAATAAGCAGGTTCGCAAATTGATTTCTCTTATCTCCGTGCCATCTGGAATCCACGCTCTCACTTGTCTAAGATTCTTATTCTTGCCCAAAATATGTCACAACACAAAGATCAGTTTACTTTGATTTGGGATCATGCAGGAACTCTGAATCTTGTTCCTGTTTAAGATTTACATTTAAATTGATTCATTAGGCAGGTTCAAATCCATGCACAGAGCTGCTAATGCATCGGAAATTATAAAAGTTTCCTTTTATAAATATTCTTCCAGTCGACCACAGCGGTGTAGCAAGGGTTAGAGGAAGTGTTCAGTTTAATGATCGTTAAATCATCTTCAGTTAGGACCTTATCCTCGGGTCACAGTGGATCCTATGCCAGGAACACTAGGCCAATGCAGGATTTAAACCATGACAATATTTACATACCCAAAGCTTATACCAGCACTGCTTTTTTTTATCAGCTAAACTGTAGGTGTACAGTTACTGACTGGAGTCCATTTGTTGCTCCATGTTTCACCCCCCGTCTACCCCACTGATCTAGTGCAAACGGATGACCCAATGACCAGATATTATTTGGGGGGTGGACCATTCTCACTGTTTAAATACTCAGAAAAGCAGGGTGTTGGGTGTTTCTTGAAGGTTCTGAAGGAATCTGGGTGATTCATTCCACTATCATGGAAGTGAGAAGACTCTGGTTTTAGACTCCAGGTATCACCAGGTACCTTTTATTCACAGGTTGTAGCAGTCAGAGTGAAACCGTAGACCCTGTAGATGGGGGAAAGACCTGATGCTTAGTCTGGCAAACATCAAGGCAAACATCAAGGATCTTGTGCTTAGGTCAACCCTTATCTTTAGGTCCCTTATGATTAGGTCAATACTAAACATAACGTTTGGGCTGATTTTCAAAAGTGCTAAATGAACCTGATCTCATTAAAATGTATACATTTCATCAACTAATGCATTCTAAACAGATACGAATACAGATACGAATAGGTGGCGCACTATTCCTTTTTGTTTTTCTTTTCAGAAAGCTCACCACAAAGGTTCACAGGGCATCTGGTTGGGATTAAACATCTCCACTGGGACTGGGATCCTGTGGAATGCAAGAAAAATGCCACTCAGTCCGGTGGTTTTTACTTTAAAGTGGGCGGGTGGTGCAACGAGCGCTCGGGTACACTGTGGCCAAAAGTTTGTGGACACCTACCCATCACAGCCATATGTGCTTGTTGAACATCCCATTCCAGATTTATTCCCTACTTTGCTGTTATAATAAACTCCACTCTTCTGGGAAGGCTTTCCACTAGATTTTGGAGCGTGGCTGTGGGGATTTGTGTTCATCCAGCTACAAGAGCATTAGTGAGGTCAGGCACTGATGTTGGGTGAGGAGGTCTGGGGTGCAGTCGGTGTTCCAGTTCATCCCAAAGGTGTTCAGTGGGGTTGAGGTCAGGGCTCTGTGCAGGACACTCGAGTTCTTCCACTCCAACCTTAACACACCATGTCTTCTCGGAGGTCGCTTTGTGCACAAAGTTATGCTGGAACCGGTTTGGGTCTTTTGGTTCCAGTGAAGGGAAATTGTAATGCAATAGCATACAAAGACATTCTCTACAATTGTATGCTTGCAAAATATTGCAGACAAGAAAGAAAAAAACCTTTCTGGTTTAGGCCCTGCCCACTTTGGGTATAAATCTGAATGCAGATATTTGGAGCATTAAACAGATAGTGGCATTACATTACACCCTTAATATGAACAAGCACAATACAAGCAAGGACAAATTGTTTGGATTTCATACAGTATGGATGAAATCAGAAGAAAAGGTATGAACGCTAACCCCACCGTAGGCACCAGCTCCGTGGCTGCTCTAGAACTCAAGCACATTCAGTTTTTCAGATAAAAACACTCATAAACATAAGAGCTAAACCCAGTTTGTTATGGTGTATAATACCAGTGGTATTGTCTGTTGTATTGTTCATTTTAGACTGCAGAAAGTAAGTCATTATTTTTAAGAAGAGTTGGCTTTAAAGCTATGTCCCAAACCTTACATTGTGGTAACAAGTAACCTACAGCAGTGTACAATTTTGACATTCAATTTTGTGTGGTATGTGGTTTGGGATGCAGCCAGCGACAAGAGGCAACCTTTAAAAACATTATCTGTGCAGATAGGGGCAGGCAAGAGAGTTTTACAGGTCCGATATTTTATGAGACCTATTACGCTTTTTTTAAATAAGATTAGGAATGTTTCAGAAAGCATCCACGCAGCAGAATGGTGTGTTGTTGTTTCCCAGTTAGTCTATTTGAGTTGCATATTTGAGTTACTAAGATCTCATTGAACAATTATTTGTTATAAAATATGGTCAAACCTGAAACCCAGATTCCCCAAGGAGTGCTGTGAGTAGAAATATTTTTTGTTGAAAGGTAATGCGAGGAATACGATGTGGTTGTTATGCACTTGTATGATGTCATGAATTTGTAGGCTGTTATGATTACCTTCAATGAATTTCATAAGTTTGCACCTATGAATTTTACCCCTAACCATAATGTTCATAACTTTTCATAATAATTGAGTTGTACAAATTGTTGCAAATGGGGAATAACTCAATTTTCGAACATGTGATTTTAGTTGGATGTACAGGTTACTGTAAGATAGACCTGAAGCTGTTCCTGTCTATCTCAGCGTATTGGATAAGCACATGGCATAAACAGTGTCATCTTTGATAAATGTGTGATGAATGTGTTACATATTCATTGGTTGTTTTGCTCCCCCCTATCTCCCCCATCAGTAAACCTATTTCTGTTATATACACAGCAATTTAGATGTGATGTAGAAAGCTACAAGCTGTGGCATTAGGCCCCATGCTGGTTTAAACTGACTTTTTGTGAAGATCTGGCCATCTCAAGCTCTAAAGCACGGCTAAAAATACCCGTCTCGGCTGACTCCTCGTTTCCATGGGCTCTTTTTTTTCAGTGGAGAGAGGAAAAGTGAAAAATCCTTTAATCTTGTCAGGAAAGACTTTATTCTGTTTGTTTGGATTTGGCTTTACCCGTGCCCTTCCCTCGAGCCGGTGAAAGAACGAGTCCTGTTTTTAAGGGTGAATCTTTGGATTAGTGTTGAGACAGCTAAGCCTTTGGTCAGCTCCTTTGGAGGTTCTGTCTCCTCTGGAGCTTTTCTGCTTTCCTCGTTGAAAGCCAGGTTGAAGCCAGCACAGTGTTTATGCATGTCATTATTTCTGCTTGCCTTCCTTGCAGAGGTGTGTGGCTAAATATTTGTGGACCAGCGCTTCGTTTGCTGGCGCGTCAAAAACCGTGTAGTTTCTAAAAGCCTACAAATTAAAAGTACAAACATGTTAATGGGAGGGCTTGCTCCTCTTATAGGAATGGGGGCTGGATATCACTTTGATTCACTTGATCTTTAGTTTTGGACAAGGCCTCCTTGTTTTAAGCTACACACACACACACACACACACTAACCACATAAAATAGTGGTTGGTTCCCTTTCCTTTTGGCTACAGGACATTGATTGTTTCAGTACAATACTGAAAGGAAAGGCTTTCTGATTGGTGATTGGGGCGATGGCAGTGGTCATGATAAACCCTCATGGATTTGCTACAAACTCACTGTGAAATTGAGTAGACAGGGTAACAAGGATCCCCAGTGCAATCCTGAGTTCACATGATCTCTTCATGTCAATCCTGGTTTCCTCTGGGTTCTTCAGTTTCTTCCCACCCAGTAAAAACATCCCCATAATTGGATTGGCTACAGTAGTTTCCCCTAGATGTGAATAAATGTGCACATATGTGTCTGAATGGTGTCCTGCAATGGACTGATGTCCCATCCAGTGTGTATTCCCAATAGGGATGTAACCAAATACAAATGCGTTATTCGCAATGAACAGATAATGTGTTCTACACAGATACAAATACAGATATATATATATATATATATAGGTGGCACACTATTGAGTTGTTGTGTGTGTGTGTTTTTTTAAAAATTTTTTTAAGAAAGCTTGGCAGAAGGGTTCACAGCGCATCTTGTTGAGACTAGTGGTGTGCATCTGGACTGGGATGCCATGGGACAGAAGTTGTTTTTTTTTTACTTTCATGCAAGTGAGCGGTCAGATTTTACAGTGTTCATTCATCATCCTTAGTAACTGCTTGGTCAGGGTCACGGTGGTTTAAATTAGGCCACTAAATTGTTTATATTTTAGGAAGAGAATCAGCTAAATTCATTAGAAAATATCGCAGGAAGGTACAGACAAACAAAACAGTTCCGTTCGCATCTCCAGTTGAGACCAGTTATAAACTGGAGTGATGCAGCTGAGGTTGAGGAACTGTCAGAGCCGGAATTCAGGGTTTCTTTTTTAATTTAAAAATTGAAATAAAAAAAAAATTCATAACGTTTAGACCATGACAACTTTGGGTTTAAATCTGAATACATATACAGATACAAATTTTTGGAGCACTAGATGCAGATAGTGGCATTGTGTTACACTGCTGATTCCCACGCTTACTCACAGTGTTCCTGGGATAGACTCACCCACCCCTGACTAGGACAAAGTGCTTACTGTAGATGACTAAATATATTAAATTTATTAGATGGGTTTATCCGCACCATATCTGAAAGGCAATATGCAGACAGTTTAAAAATGTAATCAGTAATAATGACTTTTGGCAGCAGACATCTGGCTCAGCAGTGATCAGCTTCTAAAATGACTGAGGGTGGTTGTAATTAACGTCACATGAAAGCTATACTCGGATATTGATTTATTCTCCTGGCAAAGTACAATTGTTCATCTGGGTTATGGAGCATCTTCAGTGTTTTGGGAATCCAGGCTCATGTGTAACACCTGCTTTGCACATCCCAATTCCAAATATAGCCCAGTGAGCGCTCGTGTGACTCATGAAACCTGCAGAACGTAATGCGAGAACAGCACAGGGTAAGTGGATTAACCAGCTTGATTTGATAGCTGTTGGAATGAAGCGTTCTAAGATTTATTACTGTGAAAGTAAGCCTGTAAGTGAGATGCAGAGAGCTGTCACCACCTTCAAGACAAGGAGCAGTGCCGAGACAGAAAGCTAATTCTGCCTGAGTGTACTGTTTAGCTAGTGTTAGCTAGTGTTATTAACGACCACCATGTCTACTGTGATTGGCAACAGCTTAGAGGTCGTGGTCTGGGTGATTCTTTTACATGAGATTATTGTTATATTTAATTAATTCATTTTAAATTAGTTTAAAAGAAAAGAAATACTTCCAGCTTTCCGGTAGAATTTGTTGAATATAATAGTGTTGATACTTTTAAACCAATTTCAATATAAACCTTAATTGTGAACTCAAATCCACTTTTTTCGTCTAACATCTAACTGCACGCGTGAAAGCTCTGATTAGAGATCAATTTTCTTCTATCACAACTGATTACTGAACAGCTGCACTAAAACACCACACTGATCCAGAAACATCAGTCACATTGACAAAATAATCCACATAATTGTGTTGTGTGTGTGTGTGTGCGTGTAAGAGAGAGTGAGAGTGTGTAAAAAACAGACAGAACGATGTGTCATTTTTCAGCTCTGAGGCAGTCTTTTTAACTTGATTACATTTTCGTTCCTCTCCGGAGAGTTTTTGCAAAAAGAAAAACTTTTAAGTGCAAATAACCTGAGCGCTCGCCAGAATCCCTTTCCTTTTCAAAATATTTGCTTTGGACACCAGCCGTCTCCATCACATAGCGCAGGCCTCTGTAGGAGCCGAGTGACGAGGAGACGTGATCCGCCGAGGCGACGGCTCATTTAGAAGTGTGTGAGAGGGAGAGTCGGCATATGTGCCGATGTCCAGGCTAGAGTTTAACAGCTGCTCGTTAAGTCATTGATCTCTGCACTCTGCTCCTCTGTGTTTTGTGTCCGTGACTCTTCTAACACGGGTCATTTTTCATCGATTACTTTCATCTGCTTATGAGGAAATGAATGATCCTTGTTCTCCAGATGGTTCTCGCTTCTTAAAATTTATTCTCTTTGTCTCACGTTACGGTTCTCAGTTATTCTTTGATACGCTGATTTTCTAGTGTAATTGAGAAAGAGGGGTTATTTCAACAGATCAGATTGTTTAGGATTAAACTGTTATTAAATGATTGGAGAGGCAGTTTGAGGGCCGCAGACTTGGACTGACGTGGACAATAAATCAAATTATTGTCAGAAGCCTGGGGGTCTTTTTTGACCTCGTTTTGATTGGATGAGGTTACTGACCTGTGTGTGTGTGTGTGTGTGTGTGTGTGTGTGTGGATTAGAGGAATAATATGAACTTTATACAATTTCCCCTTTCCCCCCAAATGTAGCCAATCAACTTTGGGATGTTTACTTAATTTAATTTGTTAGCTTAATTCGTAAGGGACACTTGCTGTCCCCCTGCTAAAAAAAACCACCAATTAAAGATTTTTACTGGTTTCTACTGGATTTGATCATGTTTCTAGCGATCCGTAATGGTAGTTAATGGAATGTGTTGTTTGTGATGGTTCCTGATGGATTCGCTTTTATGCCACGTATCGTCCTTGTTTAATTGTTGACATGGTGAAGTTTTCTGTAAGGAGATGTTTATGTAACATTTATGGAAGGAGTCTCCAGTGTCAGCGCTTTGTAAGAGTCAGAGGTAAAGCTGTAACTTTAAGTTTTACAGCATGGGAAGAAGGAGGAGCTTACAGTTTCTGGTTGTTCAGTAACATGACGAGCTATATTTTTTGATGCGAGAATGACTGTTTATAGCTGATGAGTAATAATGTGTTTCATGGATGTTCTACATCAGTAATGTAACTCTAAACAGATAAAAAGCACAATTAGTTCTTTAATTAATTTAAAAAAAGGTTATTGTTGCCAAATAGTACACTTAAGGGTGTGCTATTCTTGGAAAATTACCTCAGATGTGTGTTAAATGAAAAGACAGATGGATGGATAGATGTTTTTGTGATGAAACAAAATATATATCCCAATCCAGTAATGGATCTTTATGGAACATCTCCAGGATTGTTGTGTGTGAAACAGAGATAAAGAAGAGAAGTAGTGATTAAGTAATCGGAGGAGGAAAGCAGACATTTGAGGCTTGTGTGTTTCCCGGCCTGGACAAATAGACAACAAATTAGTTTCATATGATGGCTTATTGAGAACAAACTTGCACATGTTGTCTCTTATTGATGACATGAGGCTACCATGGGGACGGGTTTGCAGTGACAGGCTCCAAGATATTGCTAATGACATGCATGAACATAGGAGATACTACTGTCAGGGTTCTTAGTTGTGACCATTGATGAGTGTGTGACATTATCTTCACTGTAGCTTTAGAGGCAGAAAATCAAGAGAATTTTTTTTCTCCCATTTTCTCTGAATTTCTACCTACCAGCCAGCTTTCCTCCCTGTCATACAACAGCTACCAACTGGGGAGGATGAAGGCTAACACGTGCTTCCTCTGCAACACATGAAAACCAACCAACTGCATCTTTTCAAACTGCTCCTCAGAATGCGTCATAGAGCAGCATAATATACTCGGAGGAAAGTGCTGTCTGCCCTCTTCCACATACATGAGCTCACAGATGCCCACGATTGGCTAGTGTCACTGTCTCCAGTTTTTCTGTCGTGGCTGTGGCATCACTGGATTTCAAAATCACAATCTCACAAGGATAGAGCAAACGCTTTTCTGTTGTGCCAGCTAGGAGCCCAAGATTAACCTTTTTAAACTTTGGACCTTCAATTCAATTCAGTTTTTCAATATATTTACATAGTTCTCTTAACAATGAACACTGTCACAAAGCAGCTTTACATTTAAATTTGTCCCTAGTGGGCAAGCCAGAGGCGACGGTGGTGAGGAAAAACTCCCTGAGAAGACATGAGGAAGAAACCTTAGAGGAAGCAGACTCACTTCCCATTGGCTACCTAAAAGCGTGCGCTGGAGTTGGAGAAAATATGCCAGTGTTAAAGAAGGCTTGCGTTAATGTAAAAACATATTTGCATTTGACTGGGATTTAGAAGTCATGCTTTTATTGTGTTGTAATGCCTGAGAATTATGACATTCAATAAAGTTGTCCAAAATATTTAATATTTAATTATGACCTTCTAAACCAGGGGTTCTCAAACATTTGGAGCCAGGTACACCTTTAACTGTAAAATACACTTCACTGACTCCAGTACAGATTTATTTTATGAACGTAATCCAACTGTTGAAATATTAGCCTAAATTTATGTGTGTACAGTGAAATTTTGGCTGTTTATTAGAAACAGAGATCTTCTAATTCCTGAACTTTCCACCCACAGAACACACTGGGTCCAAGCTGACATTATTTATACAGTTTTTGAGTTATTGAGGTTTGGATTAAACAGTCGATTCAATTGACCAGTCAAGATGGCTAACAACTATAACTTAAGGACTATAAGAACTCAATAAATAAATGTAATAAATTTGATAATGGTGTAGCAAGATGTTAAAAACGCAACCCCCCTGGATATACGTCTGGGAAGTATACGTTTGAGAACTACTGTTCTAGAGTACACAAGTGTTCGCAAGCCATTTCGTAACACGATCCCAATACGATATTTCATCCAGTTCTCGACGCTCCAGACAGAAGCCAGAGAGCTATAAAGGGACTGGGTGATGGCCCACTTTAATATTTTCCTTACTGTTTTTCTCAGATTCATGTTTAAAGTATTGGCATGAATTCCTCTCTCCGGCGATTCGTACATTCAGTTTAAATGGGGATGCGGAGTCAGCCTGATGTTGCTGAAATCCCAATAAAAGCGTCTGTCTTCATGCTCTGGCCTCACTGTGACCAATCTGGAGCAAGTGGCTTCTCCTTAGGAGCATTTTAACATCTGTCAGGGATCGAGCATCATGCCAGGAGCTTACGGGAATGTCTTCAACTCTAAACTCAAACTCGGGTCCTCGTGAGGCATGCAGTAACACCAGCTGTGCCAGAGCCACTCCTCTGAAGCAAATCTGACCTTTTACGAGTGCCATTAACTCAGCAGGGGTTCTTTTAATGTCAATTTTACTGAGTATTAGCTAGACTATACGCCTGTGTCACGAGATTTATGGCAGCTGAGCAGCGTTTACAGGCATGAATTTACATATTAGTGTCATAAAAGGGTTTATGTCGAAGTCCAGGGAGGCCATGAATTATTATTTTTTCTTCATCTCCAGAAAACAAGTTTTCACAAGACAGTAAAAGTTTGTTTCTGGAGATCACACAGGCACACAACTTCACACACTCGGGAAATAAAAGGGTACGTACTGTACTTCTCCTTGTCGTTCAGGTGGTACGCTCAAGGGATCATCATTTGTACCTTAAGTATGCATCTTTAAGCTAGAAATGTGCATGTAGTGATCATTTGACGCTTTACAGCTCAATATGTAAACAATATCCGTGTTTCCAGGTGAAAGGTACATATTCAAGATACAAAAGATCGACACAAACATTTCCTGTTACTATAGCTATCCGTTTAACAGGTAGCTGACAATACTTTAGCAGCTCTTATCTGAATATTGGGTCATTATTTATAATTTAATACTTACCTCAGAAAAGCAAGAAAACACATTTCATCTAGCAGTTAGCTCCTTGTGGAAGAAACCACCCAGAAACCACGCTAGCTGTTGAAATAAGGGTGTTGCTCTGAAATACAGGAATTATTTAGCAGGACTTTCATAATTGTGATGTAGAAACCAATTTCTTTCCTGAAGTTCAGGGTAAAAAAAGAAAATGATGATAATCTGAACTTCCATATTTTAGGTAAATGCTCTAGAAGCAGTTGCACTTTTATTTTGAATCAAGATGGAAGTTATGAGCTGTGGTTTTAAATGTCTCTCTCTCTCTGTCTCTGTATGTCTTTCTGTCTGTCTCTGTTGCAATTTTTCTTTCTGTCTCTCTCCATCTCTGTCTCTATTTCTCTCTCTCTCTATCTCCATCTCTGTTTCTCTCCGTCTGTCTCAATCCTCTCTGGGTCTGTCTCACTCTGTCTCTTCCTCCCTCTGGCTCCATCTCTCTCTCCCCCTCCTGCTCTGTGTCTGTCTGTTTCACTCTTTTTCTGTGTCTGTCTGCTCTCTCTCTCTCTCTCTCTGTTCTCTCTCATGCTCTTTTTCTGTCTGCCTGTCTCTCCCTGTCTCTTTCTGTCTCTCTCCCTGTCTCTTTCTGTCTCTCTCCATCTTTCTGTCTGTTTGTTTCTCCTCTGTCTGTCTCTCCTCTCTCTCTCTCTCTCTCTCTCTCTCTCTCTCTCTCTCTCCTCTCTCTCCCTCTCTCTCTCTCTCACACACACTCTCTCTCTGTCTCTCTCCAGATGTAGACGAGTGTTCGGAGGGTAATGGTGGCTGTCAGCAGGTGTGTGTGAACATGATGGGAAGTTATGAGTGTCGCTGTAAAGAGGGCTTCTTTCTGTCTGACAACCAGCACACCTGCATCCAGCGGCCCAAAGGTGAGTGACCCCGCCCCTGATGCTCCGCCCCGTTCACAAACACCACGCCCACACACAATTAATCAGATGCTCTATGTATACTTAATTCAAATGCTGCTCTTTCTCATGACTTCATGCAGACACTATGTATCACGTTTAGTGGCTTCTGTGATAAACTGCGTTTTTGCCTGTTTTTTAATCACGTTAGAGAAAACACGCAGCGGCCAAGTTTCACCTCCAGAGATCCATCTGGCCCGCTGAACCGCCTGTGTTTGCCTTTCATAAGCGCCGTGTTATTCGAGCCTGTCGAATAGCTGGATCATGCGTTTCAAACGCTGAAAGAAGCAAGACCTTTATCATGTTTACTTAGCTCTTTTTTTTTCCTCCTGTTCTGTTGGACCGGGCTTGATAAATCCCTGCGCTAATCTCCCATATTTCATCTTAATGTTGGTTTTATTGCTCCCAAATTAAAACCTCTTGGACAGTGAGGTCAGAATAGCAGTAAATCCACCAACACCACATTGTTGTACTGCAGTTCCCTCGTTCCCAAGTCCCTGGTGGAGGAAGAGAGAGCAGAGATCACACTCGTCTGCTCAGCATTATTTCTCTCCCAGAACCAATGTGCAGCAGAGGAGAACGTCAGGTCGACGTCTGGTGCTTTTGAAATTGAACGCTTATGTTTATGGACACCAGTATAACAGTATAATGTGATTACGAATCTGAAATAGAATAAAAACCGTCATTATATCCCAGTACAAAAAGGTGCTACTTGATATCTATGCAAGGGAATCACTTATTTACACTAAATTTTGATGTGACTGTATTTTTTAATCCTTAATTTTTAAGTTTTTCCTACTCCCGAAGTCTCCCGAAGGAATTCTGACTAATCCCTCACGCTTATGCAGTTATTTTTGTTCTAATGAATTTAGTTGGTTCAATTTCCCAAAATATAAAAATAAATCAGATAGAATTTTGGGAATTTCCCACCCACTGCTACAAGTAAGCATTTAAAAATACACAAAACCAGCATCTTTTCTAGGTTTTTTTTCCCAGTAGAAAATGGTAGATGAGCCAGACGATATCTGGAATGATCGACAGTCGCGTAGGTGTTTTGAAATCTCTGCTGTTAACTGACACCCTGGAAGCCCCGTCCTCTTCCCCCATCTAACACTAATCTCTTCTCTCAATTTTCTCTCTAGAATTTTCTCTCCTGCTTTCTGTCAAGGTAAATAGAGAATGACTTGAGTTCAATAATGTGAAAAAAAATCTATCAGTGCGTGTTTAACTTAGCTAACATTAGACAAGTTATTAGACAACCTAAACTATATATTTAATAGTCAAAAATAGCACTTTTTCGGATGAAAGAGAAAATAAAAGAAAAAAACTTGAATAGGCCTACAATGAAGTGTCAAATCTAACATTTTACAAATCATTTTTAATGGTAATGATAATTAGAAAGTGATTAAAATTTAACATTGCTTGCTCTCCAGCGCTGAACAGCGTAGCCACGTTCAAACGGGGTTTTACAGTAAGCACCAGTCCAGCAGCAGCCCCCCACCACCATCCACCAGTTTCCCCATGGTTACTATAAAACCCTGTATATACATGCACTAGTTTATCATTATCACTATGCTCTGCCTTATGCAAGTGATTTGTGAAAGGACTATATCGAAAATGTCATCTATAATGCTGAAGCGGGCCGCTGTGGGAGCTGGAGTTTTTGTTGTGCCGACTGTGGCAGTGTGAGTTGATGCGCTGTCAGTTTGCCTGATATGTTCCTTCTCCGTCACGTTCTCTCATAACTGGCCAACCGCTTGAACTCTGTCCTACCTTTAGAGACAAGACTGGGGTATGTTTCCTAAATACTGAAGTACAGTTCAGGAATATGACATGAGTATAACGAAAGAAAGATCACTGGAAAGACCACTCTTTTACTACTGTTCCAAATAATCAGGAGCTGAACCAGAAGCATGCAGTGATTCCATGTCATGAATTACTGGCATCAGTAAAGTTGTATGAAATACTCCATTGGTTCACAGTGATGTACTCTAACTTTAATGCCATTTATTAGAAAACTTTCAGTGCTGTGTGTGTCTTGGCATTATGGACAGCACATATTGAAAAACAAATGCAAAAAGGTAAATAACTAAAACCAATTCCATAATACCCAAAGTCAAAAAATCAAGTCACGTGGGTTTGAGTGAAGTTTTGTTTCTCCAGGAGCACATAACAGTATGCAAGACTACATAAGATGCAAATACACCACAGTGTGAGATGAGTGCAGGACAAAAAATACACAGAACAATACACACAGAACAATCAATACACATGACAATAAATACACAGAACATGGGCTGTAAACTGTAAACTACTGAGTGTCGCAGCAATTATTATAGCAGCAACATTGGCAGCAAAACAAGTTCCATAAATAAAAAGTGTCTGATGCAGGTTTGTAACGTGCAAGTGTGTAATGTTTAATTAATTTCTTATTTAATATGTTTTTCCTGGTTAATTGGTGGAATGGAAGCTCAGAAAGTGAGGCAGAATGACGAGGCTGTTGCTTTCATCTTACACCCACTGACCCGAGTTCAGCTGATTATCACCCGTTAATAATAATGTAATTAGCTTTATACTAATTTATACAAACCTGTTTTTAGGCATGAATGGAATTCTTTCATTACTAATTAACATTGAGACCAAATTCAGTCAATACTATTAATAACTATGCTAAAATTACCTGTGGTTTGTTAAAGTGAATGTCAACTAAAGCAGTAAATAACGTTCATCGTAATTATGTTGCAGTATTGTGTTAATTATGTTGCAGTATTGTGTTAATTATGTTGCAGTATTGTGTTGATTCATCATTGTGGGCTTACTTTAAGTCATGGACAGAATGTTAATGTAAATGTTTCTACAAAATATCTTAATGTAAATGTTTCTACAAAATTTCTCCTTTACATCATTACATCATTACGGTGTATTACACCACAGCACTGATGAATTCTCAATTCTGATTGGTCAGAAAGCACTGATTAATTTAAATGAACAGCAGCTCTGACATCAGTGGTGGCCGTAATGCACCGTTTCTATAGTAACAACTCATTCACAGGGACTCATATAGCTGGAATGTCTAATAATAGACTGATTTTTTTTTAAAAATAACAAAGAAAAATGTGTAATCGATGATATAATGATGTTTCTATAAGGAGATATTGGTTTAACATTTAGTATTCAAGGAGTCTCCAGTGTCAGCACTTTGTAACAGTCAATAAGTTTTCTGCAACGGGAGGGAAAGTCTTCAGAAAGAAGAACTTTCCGGTTTCTTAGCAAAATGACAAGTTGTGGGGTTTTTTTTTTGTCTTATTAACTTCCAGAGAGACTAGGGAGTGAACCACTCTTTATAGCGTTTGTACCATGAAACGTACGGTTTAGTGCATTTTTTTGTGCAGCATGGAGGAAAAAACAATATTTTGATGTCATTTAGTACCGTGACATTTTTCCCTTGGCTGCTCCTGTTCCATGTTTCCGCTCACTCTCTGGCTTTTACATCAGCTCGTTAAACGTTTTAATGCTTCATTATTTGAGGGGAAACAGGAGGAATGCTCGTATAATCATCTGCTGGCTCGGCCGCCGTATGTGCTGTGGCACCAACGTGGCAGAGTTAGCGATAAGCAGGACTTGGACGGATTAGTGGGAATAAATGTAAGAAATTGGAGAGATTTTTTTTTTCCATTTGGAATGTTATTCATGAAGTTTACCATAGAAGGATGAAGAAACCTAAAAATATCACTTTTCTTCTTAAAGTAATCACTGAGAATTTCTGACTGTTACTTCAATGATTCAATTAATTATGGTAGCCTTCTTTTTATAAAAAGTTTCCTTAATCAAATATCTGAATCCTCATATGCCCTGAAGTCTTGTACAGCTTGTTTAAAAGCACTACGTTGTGCTAAAATGTACTGAAAACTATGATGTTGGATTCTTTATACAGTTAGAGCCTGAATTATGAGACTTTTTTTTTTAAAGCTATGTTCATCCAGAATATATGCCTATACCAATTAACTCAATTTTAATGTATTACTTTTAATGCAAGGGTTTTGTGGCAAAATTTTTTGAGCCAACAATTATTGCACTAATATTTTTTGTGCTAAAATTTTTTAAATGCAAAATTTCAAGCACTAATATACACGTAACTCATCAACAGGCAACTCGGTGTATCTACACACAGGGAAATAATTATCTCATAAGTTTTTAAAAAGCAGCTGTAGTGCTTACAGAGTGTCACTTTTTTTTTCCTGAATGTGACTTGAAAGTATTCTATGCAAATACTAAAAAAGGTTGTAGCTTATGGAAAAAAAGATAAAGATGTATTTTACCTTGAGCTCTCACTTTGAAATTATACCTATAACACTTATGTTACTATTATACCATCAGCACAATCTTATTGGTCACAAGGTGTCTTATTGGTCAAAATTAGTTTTCTGTAACAGCTGTATGCTAAAGTGCTGTTTTAAGAGGAATAAAACACTTTGGGAAGTGCTAATATTGGAAAATATTCAAGTTTGCTTCAAATAATCAAAATCTAACCCCGTTGTTGATTGTTTTCCTTTAACAGCACGTCCTGTCATGTTTTATTCCTTACACAGCAAAAAGCAAGCTTTTCTATTTATGGTATCTGCATACTCATTGGCTGAAGCCTGCTGTTCAGATGTGTCTGCAGTTTTTCCTCTCCATCCCCAGTGCAGAAGTGTAAAACTACTCCATAAATCCCAGTTTATGGGTCTGTGGGATGATAGGCACTCATTAGAGCTGTTGGAAGGTGTAAGGCCTTAACAGTTTACAGGTAGCTTTAATGACTACTTCTGTCTAACTAACTGATAATTGAGTGGAGAGTGGCTGTATCGGGATCTGCAGCATCGTCTGGTCATCATAGTAGAGATGTATATAAAATCATATTGCTACTGCTGAATGAATGTGCACAACAACCGGTTCACCCAACAAAATCATTGAGGACAAATACACCATAAAGCCATTGTGGTCCCCAGAACGTATGACAGTTTACACCACAGCGCTGTTGAATTCTTCAATCTGATTGGTCAGAAGGTGTGGATAGATTTTCTATAACAGCAGCTCTGACAGTAGTGCAGCTACAAATCACAGGTTTATATTAATGCGCTCGTTATCGTTTCTATAGTAACGGCCCATGCACAGGGACTTGAACATATTAAAAAAATTTATTTAACAAAGAAAAACATATAATTGATGATATGGTGAAGAAAATGTTTCTGTTTTTGGAACATTTAGAGAAGGAGTCTCCATGACAGAGGAGTTTGTGTTTTGCAATTTCTCTGTAACAAGCTGCATTTTTTTTGTCTTATTAACTTCAAGAGAGAGAGAGAGAAAGAAAGAGAGGCTGGTGTTTTGCAACTTTAAATGGATAAAAAATATCTGTCTAATGAATAAAAAAATGTTTCAGTTGGAAAATTGCTGTGGTGTAAGAGGAATAAAACACTTCTGAATGTCCTGTTACAGGAAAATAACCCACTTCACGGTGGTAACAGTAAGTCTGCATCATCACACTACCCTGTTTTTGATTATTTTCCTATAACTGCACGCCCCCAAATGTTTTATTCCTTACATAAGACACGGTGAAATGACGATAAACAAAAAGACAGCACAGCAATCAGCAGACCTAATTTAACGTAATTTATGGCAGGAGGGAAAAAAACATTGGTATTGTTACCGCTAACCGGTAGCGCCACTAAACTGACTAGATTTCATTTTCGTTTGCTTATATTGTACTGTGTCATAACCATACAAAGTAACGGCAGTGAACTACTGAACAGTTTGAGTACACCATGCAAATGCTTCTGAAAGAGGATGAATAGGTGTCGCTTGTTTTCTTTATAAATGGTTTGTGTTACGTTCCCTGTGTCAGCTACATCTTTAGCCACGGATCTGCTGAGACAGGGGAAAAAAGACAGCTGTATGCTACGCCGCTACGGTTCACAGACGATAAGCAAAGCATTCGTCACACACCAGGCTCGTGCCAATCAGCGAGGCTTTTCAGTTTCTTCACCGTTGCAAAAAGGTGTTGCTGAAAAGTGGAGGTTTTTGCGTCAGATAGCCGCTCGCACGTCAGACCTGTGTTATGGTTGGCAAAGAGATCCGAACATGGGCCCCTGAAATTCCAGCAGGTAGAGCTTTGATACCTGTGATATTATATTACTTTTGTGTCTGGGCTTATCTCAGCCTCATGAAAAATATGCAGAGTGCACGGTCATGGTCATAACACAGACTCTGCGTTCCAGTACTGACAGAGCTGATGACAGCCAACGCTTTATTAACTGCAGTAAAGTTGAGTCAATGTGACTGCAGACTTTCCCCAAAGAATTGTGGAGAGTTAAAACACTTAACATTTAAAAATATGAAATATAACACTTGACGTTCTGTGTAAATTTGGGTTTCATTCATTTCATTCTTTCTAGGTACCCTACAAAAACCATTACAATCCGTTAGAAAAATCTCTAGTGGATTCCATCACATATGATGGACCTCAGTGGAAATTGATTTGGTGGTTTATGTCATGTTCCTGTATGTCAGGTTTCCACTATTCCACTATTAAATACTACCAGAACCCAGTAGAACCTTCTTTCATGGGCAGATGATTACCATCAGAATAATATTAGATTAGATAGATATTCCACTAGGAACCATTAGGAACAATACATTCCATCAAATTACCATTACAGACCACCAGAAACACAACTAGTAAAAGTCTCTAATGGTCCCTAATGATTTTCACCAGGGTAGTTAGCAAACTAAACAGTTATTGAGCATGCTAGTTTAAACTAGCATTACTTGGTTAGCACAATAGCATACTATTGGCTAGAAAGCGCTTCATATTTCCAAATTATAAAATAACTCCACTGTGACCAGGTTAAAGCGTTTACTGAAGATGAAATGAATTGAATTGTAACCACCAGTTCATTGTAAGACACTTTAATCATTTCCTCATCCTTTTCCATTCCCACTGTAGCTCTCGTTTCTGACTCCTTCTGTCAGCTCCTTTTTCTTCACCTCTGTTTTCAATCAATTAACTACATTTTTCTTTAAGGCAGGGTCTCAGGAGTCCCTACAATAACTACCGGGAAGTTCAAACCGGGAAGAATTTGGCAGCGTTTTTTTTTTTTTTTTAAAGAGGCGACCACAGAGTGCGTGCTACACCACAGTACAGAGCATAAAAAAGAGCCATCGCATCAGCACTTTAGCCCTTTATGGCTCTTCAGAGAGTCTCAAACGCAAGCCAGGCCTGATGAATGGGTCTGCAGGAAGAAGGGTGACCTCGGGGGGGCAGAAAGCAATTTGATGCAGAACTCATCAAATGGGGTGTTTTACTTTTTTAAGATGGAAGGAATAAGGGCATGTGGGTTTTAGATCCTATTTTTCCTCAAGCTCAGCTTTTTACTGATTATGAATAAATCTGCACCATGCCATTGTTTAGTATCAGTACATATACAGTATGACACGAATACTTTCAGATAATATGTTCTAATCAAATACAAATACAGATATGGATATGAGGGGCGCTAGTCTTTTCTATTCACGTGAGGTGTGCGTCGGGACTGGGGGATGCAACAAAAGTCTTGCAAGAGAGGGAGGCTTTTACTTTCCTGTGGGTGCAAGGGTGTGGATTTGTTAAAAATTCATTGTGCAGTTGAATAGCATTGCCACCTCACAGCTCCAAGTTACTGCTTACATTATAGCAGCTATAAATGGAGTTCCTTCACTTCCTCCTGACCTTAATAAGACAAAAAAAAATTGCAGCTTGATGCTAAGAAACCACAAAACGTCTTTAGTGTTTCCTGCGGAGGAAAAATTAAAGAACCAGCTTTACCTCTGGCACTGGAGATTCATTCCTTAAATAAACATTTCCTTAAAGAAAGAGGCATCATATCAGTGATTATATATATTTTTGTTGATGATGTTTTAATGAGAACACAATTTTTAATCCATATATTGTTAGACTTGTTAGATTATGTGAAGTGTCCACCATACAAGTCCGGATGAATTAGCAATTACTAAAATTCACAGAAATAATAATGTACTAGAACGGGTGCGTTAATATGAACCTGTGATTTGCAGCTGCACTACTGTCAGAGCTGCAAAAACTCCAGACGCTCTACTAATCTATCCTGAACCTGGATCTGCATCTCGAAAAATGTATTCCAAATCTCTTGCTTCATGCCTCAGTGCTGAGCAATTCAAGCGAGCTCGGCTAGTTTCCCATGCTGTGGACACATGCTATTGACACAGATGCACCATGGGATCTGGAGTCGGCCAGGTGCCACGGTTCTCCTTTTACTGTCCAAACACGGCTGAGCAGGAGCGTGCACTGGGGTCAGTCAAAGAAAAGCACGGCTTGACATTCACCCTCATGCCACTCTCTGCTGGTGATTTTCCCACTGAATCAGAGCAAAAGTGCCTGCCTCGATTTATAAGCTGTCCCCGTACCCTGACATGCTAATGGGTAGGAAAGAAAGTCATTTTAGATCTGTAGACCAGACTGCTGTTAATACCACATTGGTGTTATGCAATGGAATGTAAAATGGCATGGTAAGAAGTTCCACTTTATAAAGCTGTGCAGAATCAGTTCCTGTGGACATATCTGAGTATGGTGTGGGTTCATATGTTTAGTGTAGATTAATGGGTGCTATTGGAAATAATGAATTTATGAAGGATGTTAGTTTTACTCTTAATTTCCTTTCAATATTTTCGGTTACATAGCGTGCACTAATCTATTAATAATCCAACTGATGGCTCAGTATAGACTAAATCAATTTATTTCTGCTTGAAAGGTGGATGGTCCATTAAAT
>CM040469.1:23165599-23204232 GCA_022758105.1 Pangasianodon gigas
AAAAAAAAAAAAAAAAAAAAAAAAAATTTACATTTGTCTAAACCCTGGCTGAATGAATGTTAGCTACTTGATAACTTCTGACACCAAATGTTGCACCTCACATAGAAATTTTCTTCAAATTATATATAACATGCATGAGGTTTTTAACAGTTGGGCAAATTAAAGCAGTCAAGGTTATTCCTCCTAGAGTGTTTTAATGGATGCTAATCCTCATTCCTATCATGATGAAAAGACATTTACTATTAATAAACACGTCACCTCAAATATCTGTTTCAAAGGTATGTTTGTTTGTTCCTGCAGTGCGTATGAATGGGACAAAGGAAGGCCCCACTTGTATGGACAAAAACCACGGCTGTGCTCATATCTGCAGGGAAACTCCAAAAGGAGGCATCGCCTGCGAGTGCAGACCGGGCTTCCAACTCACCAAGAACAACCGTGACTGCAAGTGTGAGTAGATCTGTCACTGTCCTGAAAACTTCACTCCCCAGAGCTATACATTGACATCTTGACTATTGTAGTTGTTTTGTAGAGTTTTGTAGAGTGAAGTTTTCTTTTTAACAGCAAACATAATTGTGAAATCTAGCAGGAAATATGGGTATTATATTGCAGGACAGTATACAAGAGTATAGAAATACAGTAAGAGATTTAGATCAAAGATTACAGGGTGATTCACAAACCCGAGTAATGCTTTTGCACTATTCCACCATTTGTTCAATCCCACACTCCCAAAATTGACTGGGTTAGCATTGAATAAATCATTGACTGCTTTGTTTGAGCTTGGTGTCATTTACTGAGCTAATTCTGGAAAAAGCAGAGTAAGTGATAACCAGAAAGCGCAAGGTTGGGACTGTATAGTTGATGAAGCAGTATTTACCAGCTTTGACATCGCCAGTTGGGTGAGATTTGCAACACTGTGCAATTTTGGTTTTTTCGGTATTTTGAAAAGGACTGCAAGATTCCCAAAGATTCCCAGAAGCTCCAATGCACCAATGTATTTCTGTTCCATTCCAGTTCTGTATTTCTACTGGTCCATTTTTTTTTATGAGATGCCACTTTTAAAAATAGAATTTTTACCCTCCGAACACACTGTTCCTGTCCAGTAATACATCTCAAAACATCTCCTTGCTAGTCCTAAACTTATGCATGATGTATTGTTGGTAATCTCTGGAGATAGTATGCCTCTGAGGTAGAACTTTTTAGTACTTGCTGTGTCATGGAGTTCATGCTGTCAGTCCTGTCTGGGTCTGCTAGATGGACTAGCTGGAGAACACTAAAGCAGAAGTGTTATTCTACTCCCTGAAAAAGAGCACGAGAGGAGAGATGGAACAGTAAAAAGGCATGTGTAGACAAAGCTGTGGTGTGTTGTGTGTGGAGACAAGACCCTGCTCTCCTTCTGTCATCAGCTGCCTGCGCCAGTCGACACACTTTTCAATCTCACCTCAGTAGACTGAAAAAATGTTCCATGGAGACTTTTTAATACTGTGCATATTGCCTGTTACATGTTATGCACTAAGGAGTACATGTAACACTTAAAAATTTAAGGAGATAGTTTGCATAGCGTGCCCAAATATCATTTGATATAGTGCAGTTCATATGGGTTCTATACAGTATATATAGAAAAATGGAAAGATGGGTACTTTCACTCCCTATTCCATTTATTGGTGTTTAAAATTCTGAGCTAGTGATTGGAAGGTCATGATCGGAAGGTTTAATCACTGGACTACCAGAGAGCCACTGTTGGCATCATGAGCAAGACCCCTGAACTACTTAGCTGCATGCTTGGATTGTATCCTGACTAAAATGTAAGTCGTTGTATAAATGCTTTGGCCACATAAATAAATGTCACTGGAAGCACTAGCATTGTATGCAATGGCATGGTCCTCTATGACTGGACTTGCCTGCCCATGGCTCATGTTGGGCATCAGTTAGAATAGTTTGTGCTTGTTCTGGTTTGATTTCTCATTTCTTTTCACTCTCATCTGTGGCTCCCTCAGTGACCTGTAACTATGGTAATGGCGGCTGTCAGCACATCTGTGAGGAGACAGACCATGGGCCGCGCTGTTCTTGCCACATAAAGTTCGCCCTGCACTCTGATAGCAAGACATGTGTAGGTAAGTCATGGCTGTCTTCTCCCTGTGGGTCTACCTAGTCTGGTTCTGTCTTTTTTCCCTGACTCTTTTCCCTTGTTCTACTTTGCCGGGTACTTAGCCAGTTAGGACCAGGTTCTGTTTCCTCCCCCACTTTTACCTGGTCAGGTAAGCCCGAAATCTAAACCCTGTCTGCCCCCTGACCTACAAGTATCCCACCCCCTGATCCTACTGGCCAGGTAGGACACCCGACACCCAGTTCTGGTTCCTGTCTCTTCTGTCCTGTCCAAGCCCTGATTCATCCTTATATCTCCTTCCCCTGATTTTACCTGGTCAGGTAAGACCCAGTTGTGGTCCAAAACCACAAACTCATCAACCTCCACCCCCATCCCCCCCTTCTGGCCAGGTCAGATCTAGTTCTTCCTCTCCACTTGATACTTGACTCTACCAATCCAGTTATGACCTGGTTCTTTCTCCCCATCTCCTGTAATTTTCCCTGACCTTACAGGGGTAAGTCTTAGACTTGCCTCAAACTGATTGTGCCTGGCCAGGTGACATCCCTCTCCATGACGTCAGCTTGACCTGACCAGGTAAAACCTGTTTCCAGTTTGCCAAGTAGGGCCTGGTTCTTCTCTCTAATCTCCTACCCCCAACCTTACCTGGCCAGGTAAGATTCAGTTCTGTTTCCATCCAATTTTATCTGGCTAAATTGAAGTGTTCTTTTAAAGGAGGAATAAGTGACATGTGCTTGATATTGAGAGAACAGATTGCTAGTTTGGTAGCCACTTCCTGGTCAGTTATGTTTATTTATAAAGGACTGAATTTTAAGGCCTTTCTACAATGCTAAAATAAGAGATTGATTGGTCCGCACGAATAAGTATGTATAAATAAGGAGCGTACACAGTTTTCCCCTTTTCTCATATGGCCTGAACCTTCACCCTCTCAAAGTCTAGCTCAGGTTGCTTAAACCTCCTTAATATTAATAATTGACCAATGAGATAACTGAACATTTTGGAGCTTTTTAGCAAAGGTGCAAACTGGTTGCTGTTCCTTTTCAATTTTTAGTGAAACATTTTGTAGCCATCAATCAAACGTGACCATGTGCACTACTGTTTATGCAAATCTTTCAAGTAAGAACCTCGATCATCGATCAATTTTTGACTTTCATACAGTAGCAAATATTGGTGTATAGAAAATTGAAATAGAAAAGTTTAGCTCACCTGAATTAGCCATTCTGTCAATGGAGATTTACCACTGAACAAGTCCAAGGATTAACCACTGTCTAACCCCAGATTAAACCTAATGCTCTGGTACGTATGTTGAAAGGCTTCTATTCAGTAAAACTTATTTTACCAGTCTTTCTAGCATTCCAATGTTTGTGAAGTGTCTACGTATGCCAATGTGGTCTATAGCTGCTTTTAATTACGATATTAAAAGTAAAATCTGATCCCAAATCAACATTGGCTTATAAGCATGACCCTTCGACTGGGTTCACTCTGTGCCTTAGAGTCCTTGCTTACCTGATGAGCGATGGGGTGTTCTGCAAAGCCACTTTAAGTGTTCCACAATGTGCTCATTGTCCTATTGTAATGCTCCATTTCGATCCATACGTTCCAGTTACCATTAGTCTAGTCACAAAAACTAATTTACTGGAATCCAGGGAGCCATAAAATGAAAGCTGACTACACAATCACTTACTCACCACATTTGAGTTAAATGTACATGGTAGTATGTCAGACATATGCGCAGAAACTCAGCCAGTGCAGGAGCCATGCCTCTGCTTGCTCTAACCCAGTCACCCAGCATGAGGCTTTTCTGCTCAATCTTGCTTGTTTGATTTGCTTCCTCCTGACTTTACATTGCCTTTCTCCTTATTTATTCCTGATGCTGGTATGATAGGAGCCAAGTTCTTAAACACAAAATCACTCGGTGATGGATTTATAAAACCTAGGGACTTAACAAGGCTTTGGACTCTTTGGTCATTCAAGCCAAGTTTGTTGTTTATACAAATATGCATGGTGGTTTTTTCCATCTAGTTTGCTTAACATGCTGCACTGAAAACATTCACTTTCTACAGGATGGTGAACTTTTGAGCCAGTCATTTCTTCTTTTGCCAAATACTGCAGTCCTATGTACCTCCTAACCAATCATTGTTTGACACACACAATCTGAAAGCAGCAAAATAATACACACACTTATACATTTGTATGGTATTTTGTAGCTCTCCTTGATTGAACAATGGTTTGGCTGGCTTCTTCCTTTTCCATTCTCTCTGTTTCTGAATGGATTGAGCCAGACACCCTACAATTAGCCCCCAGTCTCATTCAAGCCATCAGCCACTCCACAAATGAGACAACACGGAGGGCAGCAGGGTCACTCAGCCTCCACAGGAATCTGTTAGCTAGAAAACCAAAATAAAACAAGCAGAACTTATTAATGGGATTCCACTCTGAGCGTGGGAGTGATAGCGAGACAGTGTCAGAAGAGGAAAGACACACGGAAGAATGGTTTTTAAAGATCTGGAAAACATTTCATTGTGTTCTATAAATGTAACCTCAATCACTATAAAGATGGCAGACCCTAAATCTGTTTTTGCTGGTCAGCTGTTTGTGGGTTTGGAAAGAGCCGGCCAGTATTTCTGTCATTCAGCTTGTATTTCTGTCGTTTTGTTCACCAGCCGTTTCACTCAGTCCATCTATCTGTCCACAAATCAGTCTCCCGGTACAGTGTTTCCACAATGCGGTCACTAATTTTATTTGTTCGTTATATATCTGAGTTATTCAGTCAGACAAGCAGTGTTTCTGTTGGCTTAGAAATGTCTTAACTTGATGGATTTTTGATGAGACCACATCCAAAAACCATCTCAGTTCATAAAATCAGTATGATATTTAGATTACTTTGTGGAACAGAGGCTTTTGTAGCACTTTTCCACTGGACAGTGCGGTATGCCACAATACAACTGTTAATCCGTACCCAGAACCATCCATACCCTGGTCAAGTAAATGTATCTATTTCCTATTGCATAACGGTACCCATGGTAGTACTAGGAGTTCTCTGGACTTCTCTGTGGGATGGTAACATTCCATGCAAGACTAGTGTTACCAACTTGAGGAGTAATGGAGGAGCCTCAATATCTAATGCATTTTATTCGCCATAAAGGGACATAAAGCAGCCGACCAATCAAGACCTTCCAGGTTTTCCATTATATTCAGCGGTAATGTTTTCACACATTACTACTGAAGACTGCTATCCTGTATTTCTGGGGGAAAAAAAAGTAATTCCTGGGGGCTTCCGAGTGGTGCAACAGAAGAGAATTTGCCCTATCACCAGGAGATAATAAGTCTGAATCCCAATGATGTCCAAAGGAGCAAAATTGGTCGTGTTCTTTGGGTGAGAGGGATGGCATTAGTCTCTCTCTGTCTCCTGTCTATCACAGCAACACTAGCCATCTGTGAGATCATGTATGAAGAAGAGTACAGTTAGCAATTTCCTCGGAGTATGTTATGCTGCCCTGTGACATAGCATGAGCAGCAGCTTCACGTGTCTCAGAAGAAAGCAGTAACCCTCCTCAGTTTGTAGCGGTTGTGTAACAGGGGAGCGCTTGCTAGTGGGGGGGAACTGGGAGAAAATGGGGTAAAAATTAACACACTATTTCAAGCTTCACCCATATGTTTGTTTGGTACATTTAGTACTTTTGGTTCCAGCAGTGATGGGTATAATCCTGTCTTATTTAGACAGCTTAAGACTTCATATTTCTTGCAGGACACAGTTTCCAACAGATTTGTTAAAAAATCATGAGCAGATTCTAGCAAGATTCTAACAATATGGCAACCAAATTCAGAACAGGTAATTACAGTATGGTTCGCTTGGCAATAGAAATGACAGCAAAATGTAGGGTCATGGATTCATTACCATACTCATTTTGGATGGTTTGCACTTCTTTCATCCTTTATTCTTTGTCCTCTCTCCTCCTTTGCCCTTGTCCTCCTATTTTCCAGCAGTGGTCAATATCAGTCTGCCTCTTTCAGACTACTTAAGCCTCTGTAGTCCTTGCAGAACACAGTTTCCAACAGATTTGTTTAAAAAAAATCAACCAGATTCTTAGAAACGAGTGTAAAAACATCAGCACTCGTCCACACAATCACCCACACCAACAGATCACCATTTAATATACCAAGACAGAATAGGAAAACAATTACAGCAGCATGAAAACATTTTCCCTCCGTAAGCCCAGACAAATGAGAAATCCTGCAGACCAGTTTTCTCTGAAGTCATCTGCTTCATTCTGCGCCCCGTGGATTTGCAAATGCATTTCCGTAAAACGAGAACAAAATTTGGAAACACTACACCATTGGCAAACCTAGCCATAGAGTGACATTGTCTAGCCAGCAGGTTGAGACAAAACCCTAAATTAAATTGTTAGTTAGAATACAATGTTTCGTGATTGATCTCCACCTCAGTAGAGATGCCATCATGCCAGTACTCTGGCATGATCGTGTGGAGGCAGTGCTATAGATAATAAATCAAGAATGTCTGCATGTAAAATTGCAGCGCAAAGAATGTTTTTTATTATTACTATCTGTAAAGCTGTGTGATCGAATAGCATGCCTGGCTACTGATAATAATCCACTTATATTTTTGACATGTCTCAGGATGATGTTCCACTGGTAAAATTGCCTGTCCTGGCTAAAAGTGAAGCTGCTAGCTGCACGTCTGGGTGCCATCGGATGTCTCGTAGCACTCTGATCACTGAAAGCCAGCACAGATGACTCAGCTTAGCAAGAATGGGCGTGTTAACCACACTCTTTTTTTCTGTAAAGCTTTTGGTGAGAAGATATGTTGGAAAGTGTTGTTAGCCAGACAAAATATGTTTACCAGGCGATCAGTTCCTGATATGTTTCATGTGAATTTCTGAGATTAGGAAATTCTCTCTCTTTTTTTTTCCAGTGTGTTTTTTAATCAGTCTTGATCTCAAAGCAAAATTCCACTATGAAATATGAAATATTAATCTTTGTAATTAATGTGATTTCAATGGCCTCCAAGATTTATTTTGTAATGAAATTAGCTTTTTATTTTAAACTTCTATCATCAAGGTCTGTTTTCACTTAGGTTAACAGTTCACAGAACTGCTTATTATTTTATTGAGTTAAGGATTAGCTTATCAAAAATACAAACTAGCATTGCTAATAATGAATAAAAGCCACTCATTGTCAGTTACATTTATGGTAGCACTCTTGCTAGCTGGAAACATTCTGCAACTGGTTAGCCTGGTTAGCTGTTTATTTCATGAAGTGTGATTGATGAAATCATTTTTCAGTATCACAGTGTTGAAAATCTGTTGAAGTTCTAACTGATGACTAATTTGCCATGTGGTGGTTTTCCTCAGCCTGCTGCTTTTTTGCGCTAAGCACACTGTGTGAGGCCTACTCTTGCTCGGAGGCTTGCTTTAAATGTCGCATGCTAACTGCATGATTGCTCTCGTAAGTGCAGCTCTCACTAACACAAATCTGACTCGCGCCCGCCTGCAACTCATTTGCTCCCAACTGTGACAAGTGCAACCTCAAGGCCCTTTATTGCTATCATTAGGGTGATGCTGTAATTTCGAGCAGGTTAATCAGGTCAAGGATTCAGATTGGAAAAGAGTCAGGTCATTATTGTAAACAGTCTCATTTAACTGAAATGAAGGTCATGAATTAAATGTCTAACTGAGCGGGTGAGAATTGGGATACGTCAAGCTAGATGTGTTACTGTGTTAAGGGAAACCAAAGAGCAGTTTGGTTAGTCCTGGTCACAAAAATAAATGTCTCCTCACACTTTGGCATATGGGTGAACATTAAAGCACTAAATCCATGTTTTTCATTACGATCTGTGTATGTCTGTGTGTGTGTATGTGCAGAGGAAAGGAGTATACCGCCGCAGCCACATCAGCCACAGCTGTTACCCAATGGTAAATATCTGTAAATCTGTCTCTTTAGTTCCAATCCTATTTGGCTTTACTCCTATTGGTGATGCTGGAACTCTGACTAACCAAGCGGCAGTGCTTAATAACTTACCTGCACCTTACCTCCAGGTGCAACTTTACCAATTTAGAAGACGTCATCCCTTTAGTACATAGGGGGGAAAAAGAACCTTATGAGTGGCAATATTTACTACAGTTGGTACATTCTCGGGACGGCCCATTCTGAAGTGACATACATGGCAGAATTGTAGAATCATTCCATATAGGAGTGTTGGAAAATAATTATGTCCAGTGGCTCTTCTAAATGATCATTATTCAAAGAACCAACTGATGGACACTTTGCTCCCAAGGTTCTTTGCAGTTTTATTGCTGGGAGTGAAAGGTCAAATACAGATCATCCCAATGATACATTTATAATAAACAGTGTTGTTTCTGCCCAATTTTCAGGAATCAACAGGCTCTAATAAATAGCCAAAATATTATTGTACACATTTAACTAATGAGCCTAACATTTTAAATAGTTGGATCTACAGCATGTTCTCAGCATGGTGGACGTGGCCTTATCAGTGAGTAAGCGATAGTCATGATCACTTCAGAGTGGACCGCAGCTTCTGTTTTGAGCAATACAAGCCTAACCCTGCATGAGAGCACCTTTTCTTTCCACCTTTCAAAATATTACTTTGAGAGCAAACATGGCTGCCCTCACCCTACAGTATGAGTCACTGTATCAATGATCCAGGCTATGGCAGATTCTTCTGCTCATCAAATTTCCAGCAGTGGAAATAAACCAATAAATAACAAATTTAATAGACACATGTTAAAGGAAAACCCCACCCTAAACAACTTGCATATTAGTCTTTACGATTAACACGTGATCTTCAGTAATGTAGATTTATTTTTGTAATTAAATTCTGAGTTGACTTTTTTGCTATAAACTTCTCTCATTGAGGTCAATTTTCACTCTTGTTAACAGTTTCCTACATTACCCACAATGCAGTTTGACTACCTGCTGATAGTGGTGCAATGGGATTTAGCCCTAGCTTCAGCTTTAGTTTAAAGAGAGCGATGCACCGGTGCTTTAGTCGTTTAGTCCGTCCAGCTCTCTCACCGCCGTCATCTTGTAGATCGCTAACTAGCTGAGATGAGTCTCACCTGCGTCGTGTAGCTGCATTGCATTCTGGGACTGAGTCCAGCGTTTGCGCTGATGTCTTCACTAATTCTGTGCTGGATTTCTCATTAATATAAAGTTGAATATCACTGGAAAATGTTTCTCCTATTAAACTGCGTGAGCAATAACAATGTCCACCTGTGACATCAACATGGCACACAACTGCTAACTTCTCACAAGAGTAACAACAAATCATCACCAGAATCGCTAAGCCTATCAGAAATATTTCAGTATAATCATATTTAACGTGTTTCGTGGTGGATTTTTCTTTAGGTGGAGTCACTTGATTAATCTAAGCAGTTAACTTAAAAAAAATTGCTAATATTATTTAACACACTATTTGTACCAGACTCAGTGTTAGCATGTTGACTCTTCCAGTGCTTGTTTGCTGGCATGTTTCCATTTCCTCACTCTGACCTTAACATGAAGACAACCTTTGTCTAACTACTCAAAGTCTCTCCACAATTTGTCAGCATGTTTCTGTCAACTCGTCCTTTTTTCCCCTCATTCAGAAGACTTTCGCCACTTTCAAAAGGAACAAGAATGTTTGCACAGCAGCCTTTTAACATCACAGCAGGCTTAGCGCAGGCTGCCGGATTGGGTCGCGCCTCTTTAAGCCTCGTGCCAAGGGCTTGTCATATTTACCAAATAGCTTTACCTCGGGATGCATGTTCTGGACTTGTTTTGAGAGATTCATTAAGCATTAGTGCCAACTTTCTGCAACTGTGAGCAAATACCTGAAGTGGAGCCGGGCTCAGTGGAGAGTTTATTTCAAACGCTCTAACTTTTCCAATCATAGTGGTAATTTAGACAAACACTGAGGCTCTGCTTTTATATGGATTTTGGCACAGCAAACATGAAACAAATGAGAAGTTTCTGTTACACCCTTTTTATTTCTTTTTCTACATATTTGTTGCTTTAGGCTAGTCAGTTGGTCTTGGCCTTGCTTTAGTTTCAGTCAATAATTACCCAAATTTTTACTGTGGAAATTTAGTTGAGGAACCAAGGGATTTATCCTATAGAAAAAAACTCAGGAATGCTAACTGTCATGAACCAATCTTCATGTTTTCTTTTACTATATTTTTTTAATTGTTCAAGGTTTTGTCAGTTTCTGTTTTTATTTTTCAGAAGCACTTTCACAAGTTTCATAAACTTCATCTTTTCAACCTCAATCTTTACTTTTTTTTGTCTCAATCAGCCCTTATATCTAGCAAAATTCTGACTTACATGCAATTTTTATGAAATGTAGTATATAAAAAGGTTAAATCCATCACTAAACAGGTAGAACGAAACTAATTATTGTTAAGTGAATATTGTAACCACCTGGAAACATTGGAAAACACTCAGAAAACACTCAGATGTCAGGATTGTCAGTGTGATGTGAGAGTTCTGGCTCTGACATAGAGATGTGTGGGGGACTGTTTATTTAATCCAGCTTATATAGTGATTATTTTCGTTTGAACCTGCCTGTGACATTTCCTAGCGAAATATAGCAAAAATTGTTTATATTTTCCAAAATATAAACAAACTAGTAGCTTAATGTAAACCACCGCAACAATGACCAGGCAGTTACTGAAAATCTTCGCACATTCCTGTTAATGAACGCGGTCTTTCTTCGTCTTGTTTGTTGAGTCCTGTGGGAGCCCAGTCCTGATGCACATCTCTAATCTCAACCAGATGCCCTGTAAACTTTTTCTGCAACTGTAAGACCCAAAAAAGAATAATGCTCAACCTATTCATATGTATATTTGTATCCAAATAGAACATTTTGTTACTTGTTCAATCTATATAATGTACTCATATTTGGTAATCTGTATAATGTACTCATATCCCTACTCTGACATTTTGCACCGTCATGCTGTCTGGGGATGATGCCGGTTGGGGAATTGTATGAAGGTAACATAGCTAAGTGCACTATTGGGCCAGTGTTTTGTTCCTGTTAATAGCCTATACATATACATGTTAATAGCCTATATATTTCAATAGCCTATACGATTGCTATGTTCCTCACTACATTGGTGTTTTCATCAGTAGATCTTACCTTGGGAACTCTTTATTCAGTTCTGTTTAGTAAGCATAAGGATTACTGGATAATTAGAAGACAGTGTTGATATGCTTGGGAATCCAGTCAGATTTGTGGTGATATAAGCATCCAGGTGGCTATTTTTCACCAATTACATTGAAAACCAAAAGCAAAAGGGCAGAAGTTAATGGAGAACCAATAGAGGAAGTAAATAAATGACTAAATTTAAACAGACAGAGTTCTTGTTCCTGGTTTATAACAAGGATAAACATGATATCTAATATTTGTTTAAACTTTAGTAGTCCATCTAAGTAGTTTTTCCTGGAATGTTCATGAAGTTCCTCTAAACTGAACCCTTACAAAATGCGTCAAGCGTCATTTGGATTTTTCTCACTCATAGATGTGGTTATGCAATTGTAAGTCTGATTTAAAAAAAAAAAAAAGGTTATGCACACGCCTGTGCCAGAGAAATAATCAATGTACTGTAAATATTTTGATGCGCTCTGCCCAATTGATCATTACAGTCTGGTGCAGTTACTGGCTTGCTAAGCGTTTTTGAGGCATGCCATAACACCCACTAGCAGCACTTTCTTTACTCTGCTACAGACTGCCAACATCCTTCTGTGTGTCTCTCTTTCTGTCTCTCTCTCTCTCTCTCTCTCTCTCTCTCTCTCTCTCTCTGACTCAGAGTTTATCGTTTTAGAGAAACATGTTTTTAGAGGGTTGCAGCTTAATGAGTTGAAGGATAAAATTCCAACATTTCCACCTATTTAAAAATGACAGTGTAGGACACTCTAGGCCACAAAATACGAGATCATCTGGCACCAGAAATCTGGAGCTGTGCTTGCCCACTGGTCCAGTACCAAACTTTCTAATCATGTAGATTTTTGCAGCTCAAAATTGAAACAAACAGGAATGAATAGAACTCAGTGTTTGTCGTTTATTGGTACTATTTACTGTGTTAAAGAACTTAATTTAAAAAAATTACACAGTTTGCTCTGAGCAGACATTTAACACCAACATTTAATGCTTCCAAATTCAATGTTTCAAGTTGTCAATAAAGTTTGCAAATTACTAACTAGGACATGCTGGCTGGGTAAAGGTTCATCTCTATTCTGGTGTGGATAGGCAAGCTTTTTAGGTGAGTTTTTTTCTGTCTAATGCAAACTTTAGCAATATGAGGATTCTGTTAAGGACATATACAGTGGGCCTCATTTATGATGCTGGATATGAACAGATGTATTCATAAAATGTTCATCTCCTACTTGTGCTCCTGAGTGTGTGTAAATTTACATATAAGACGACTAACTAATGTAAACCTCAACTTGATCAACTTCAAATCATATAATGGATTACTGCAATTTTATATATGGATTATACAGCCAAGTTTAAATTGCTTATTTTTATTATGTGTACAGCATTTAGCGGACACTTTTGGCTTTCAGCCTTTACTCTTATCATTCATCTCGAGTCAACATAACTTCCCACTCCTGCTTTTCAGCCTGTATCCTTATCGTTCATTTTGTGCTAGCAGCTGTCTGTGCATTGAATGTTTATGGAGTTTTGTGGGTGTCACTACATGCAAGTGAGCTGTGTCAGGAATGTGCTTTGCACTTTATGGGTGATCAACATGCACGCAAGAACGAAGAAAATCCTATCTAAAACTTTTGTAAATCCGGCAGAAAATTTTTGTTCGGTTTGGCTTGCGCAAGCATTTACACACAACTTTACTAAAAGTTATAAATGAGGTTCAGTGTGTGTAATGATGGAATGAAAATAGACATACGAGATGTGATGTTGATCCAGAACCATCTGGGATTAAATATTAACCAAATGAGCTACTTGGAACGAAAAAAAAAGTATTATGATTTCAGTTGCATTTGTTTTCCTAGCAAGCAGTTTTTCCCCCAGAATATTCTGTTTCGTTGATGCTGTGTTATTGTTGTCAAACGCAATATTGTGCTGTTTATTTTCTCAACCTGCACAAAAGTTTAATTTCTCAAAAATCATACCAGCACAACAAACAGAATGACAAAAACAAAAATTCTTTTTACAGCATGAACAAACAGAAATATCATATGGGCTGAAACCTATGGAGGTTTTTCTCTCGTATTTTTGTGAGCGGTTGTAAGTAAAATAGTCATGGGACAAATTTTTTGTCTTTTTATTGCTGAATAAAATTTAAAGCCCTTCGGTAATTTCAGTGCAGCCAATATAAGCACTTCTTCTAGTTCTTCTGTTAACTCAGTTCCTGTGCTTCTAAAATTTCACTTTCAGTCATTGTGTCTCAGAGAATTAGTGTATAGAAAAGATACTATTAAGGAGCCATTACCTAACAAACTGATTTTGGAGAAAGGTCTCCTCCTTTCTCATCTTCTCTCATCTCCGTTGTGATTGGCTTGGCACAGATGACATTGCGGTCATGTGGTGTCTAGTGTAATATACAAAATAACAGCCAGAGTACCAAATAATGGAAAGACCAGGAAAAGAAGGGATCGTATATGGGCCACTTTGATACGTCTGACCAAAATCTGATTTGAAAGCAGTGTAGACTTTCCATTATTCATGTTAATATTAGTGCCAATGTGTTTTTGCTATAATCCACATTTTTAACTGCAGATAAGTTTTCAGACCAGAAAAAAAGAGTTCTCTGGATGGATTCAGTTTAAACCTCTCAGAGGAGAATGGTACTGCACAGAACTCACAGAATGTATATTTATTCATTCGGATGTAATTATGTAATAATCATAAAAACACAGTGCCCTGGGCAATGTACTGTGATCCAATGAGGTGTCCTTTCTCTCCATCTGGATGGTTTTGCCTTCTGAGGAAGCCAAAAAGGTCTTCGACCCACACTGGCTGCTTGTTCAGTTTGACAGTGGTTCTGATTTTCTTGAAGCCTCTCCATTAGGAGTTGTTTAAAATATATACTATTGCAGTCAAAAGAGAAATAAATCCAGCTTGAGGACAAAAAAAAAATATGATCCCAACTGATCCATCCACATGGTGTTTCTATTATTTCTAATCAGTGAGTGTTACAGCTTACGTCACATTTAGGAATCACTTTCAGCTACGTGATTTACAATGGAGACAAAATCTAAAAAGCAGGCTTTAGGGTCTTGCTCATGTTCCTAACAGCAGCTCTTTCAGGATTTCAAGTCATGACCTTCTGGTCACTAAAACCAAACCTTAAAGGAAAAAATCCACTCTGAATGACTTGCATATTAATCTTTATAATTAACATGTAACATTAACAGCATCCAGGATTTATTTTATAATGAAAAATAAGTTGGCTTGGCTTTAGCTTAATTCTTTCATCATGGTTTATTTTCTCTTTGGTTACCAGTTTCCTACATTACCCACAGTGCCATTTGACTACCTGGTGATAGTGGTGTCAGTGGGATTCATCTGTACCTAAAGAGAGCTATGCAGCGGCACTGCATAGTCCTTTAGTCTCTCCAGCTATCTCGCCTCCTCATCTGTACACTGTGCTCAAACAAATCAGCTTCCAAAGCTTCAACTTTCATGCTAGTACCAGCATCAACACCATCATGTAGATCGCTAACTGGACTAGTCTCTGCTGTAACTCTGTCTCTATAGCTGCATTGCATTCTGAGACTTTGAGTCTAGAGTTTGTACCAACGTCTCCACTGCTTACTTTTTACACAGGATTTCTCATTAATGTGACTTGCTGGAAAATGGCGAGTGAGAATAGAAGTTTTGCTCTGCTGTTTTTCGGAGCTAACAAAAAAACTTGACTGTTACCACTTATGTTTCTGATAGTTTAATTTTTTTTGTACTATTCAACACCATTGTAATAATAATAATAATAATAATAATAATAATAATAATAATAACAGCATTCCCCTGTGATGTCAGCACAACACACAGCGTCTCACAGGAATAATAAAAATACAGCACCAACCAACAAATTAGCACCAGAATCACTAAATAAGTAAAAATATATATATATATATATATATATATATATATATATATATATATATATATATATATATATATATATATGTCAATATAAATATAGTTAATGCATTTCAGGTTGGATTTTTCCTTGCTGAACCTAATGTCGTAATGTCATTACCAGGATTTCTGAGTTTTTTGTGACGAATCTATCTATCATATGCATTTGTGTCTTCAGAGACTTGTGCGGTGAATAATGGAGGTTGTGACAGCACGTGTCACGATGCTCTAACAGGAGTGCGCTGCAGCTGTCCGGTCGGATTCACTCTTCAGCCTGACCGCAAGACCTGCAAAGGTAACACACACACACACACACACACACACACTTCTACAAAGTCATGCATGCACCATGGTCGCATTTCTTTTTTTTAATATGGTTTAAGAAGGAACAAAAGGATACAAATCGCTTGCAACCCTGGCAGAACAAGACAGGAGCTCTGCTTCATGCCTGAGGGAGAGAAAGGGACTTATTTTGTCCAGATGATGACAATCCCTTTTGGAGATGGATGCCTCATTTAGAGACATGGTTAACTCTTAATCAGAGCCATCTTTGCAGATTCAAAGCCAATCAGAAGAGGCAGATGATATATCAATCTTTTCTTGTGAGAAGGCTTATTCCAGATGAACCACAAACTTTCAGGCGCCTACTGGTATTAAAACATCCTGTTCTGAAATGTTCCAGAGCCCTGGCACTGGTGGTCATGAGGCAGATTCAAATCAAAGGAAACATGTACTGTGCATTCAAAAAAGGCAAGATTGTGGTATCGGTATCTTATTTTAATCTGAACATGATGCTTTTCAGATAAAAGATTGCCATTCAAGTGGCTAAAGTTGTGAGATCAGTGTTGCTAAGCAACTGGGAGACATGACACTGAAAGACTTGTTTCGTTTTAACAGAAATCTAGTTAGGTAGCACAAAGCCATTATGTCTCGTATACACAAGACAGTGTAAAGGCATGGTGACAGTGGAAACAAGACAGAACCTTCAAGAATATATTAACTTTTTCCTCAGATGTGTTGGTGACATACTAAGAAACAATTCCTTACGACTACACTGTAATTACACTGACAGTTCTTGGATTCTGCCATTTTGCGAAATGTCAGTAGTGTCTCAACTCACGAATGTGCTGTTAAATCTTCTCTTACTTATCTAACCCTTAATTTTAACCAGTTTTTCCACTGGTGAGGATATACAAGATAAATAACTCCCTTTCATGTTGCACTGGAGTATTAATATGTATCTCCATTTCTTTCTAGAAATTGTAGAACTGTGTAGTTCTATTTCAGGGTTTTCTGTGTTGCTTTTCTCCTTCACATTTCCAATGTTCTTGAATCTTTTCCATTCCAGATATCGACGAGTGCCGCATGAGTAATGGCAGCTGTGATCAGATTTGCCGAAACACAGTGGGAAGCTTCGAGTGTAGCTGCAGGAAGGGTTACAAGCTGCTCACCAATGAGAGGACCTGTCAAGGTAGGAACACACTTTGCTGTGGGATTCTGGTAGTTTTCCATGTAGTCCTCAACGTATGTTTACATTCGCAAGCGACAAAGCAACAGGTGACCGTTCATTTTCTGTGCACAACAAGGAGCAATTTCAGTGACTTTTCTCAATTTTCTCAATTCTATGCAAATTGACACAGTAACGTGACAAATCCAAACAACTGGCTTGGATGATACTTCGGACCAATCCTAAGGCACGTGTGGTCCAACGGTTCTTCAGTTCCCCACTTCCAACTTTAGTTCCTCCCCGCAATTACTGTGTGATGCTAAAAATGGAAGAAAAACTTCTAATCATGCTTTCATTTTATCCTGTCAGGACCTCTCATTAAATGGATATATTGTATGTAGGAGCTTGGAAGGAAGTAGCAGAGATTGTTGGTACCTCTTGAGTGTATGTATGAAATACATTTAGCTTGGCAACAAAGCTAGTATGAAACCAAGCAAAGTCATATAAATCAAACAACTAATTTTCACACTGAGTAGTGTGTTATTTAATTTGTCTTTAACTAGTTAGCTTTAGAAGACATATAGCTACTATAGTACCTAAGTATTCTATAGTAGCAGTTGCTACACACCAACAAGAGACAGACTGCAAGCAACTAGTGTAAACTTAGGGTCAGGATCCTCTCCTACGTTTTTCACCTTATTGAGTTATCCTCATTATTCGTTAAGCCTAGGTGTGGCTATACAAAGCATCTCGTGACTCAGTTCAGCTCACACATCAGTAAATTAAAACAGAGTTCATGGCGTAGTCAGCACACGCCGTTGCCCCATTCCTCCTGCCGTACATACAAATTGAGGGACTTCAGAAGTGAGAATCTTTCCCTGGCTTGGTGCCATGAGAGTGATGGAATAAATGCTCGGTAGGAGAGCAGGAACTCAGCCACTGAGCAAACAGAGGATCACGCTGGGTCATGCTGAGCCGAGCTGAGCTGCAGGTGTTGGAAATTAGAGCGAGCAATCTTCTCCACCTCCCCCCAGCACACACATCTGGAGGCCTCAAGAGAGCAAAAAGCAAATAGGAAGGCTTCAGAGTGAGAAGAACGAATGGAAATAAAAGGAGGAGGCAGAAGGAAGGGCAAAAGGGGAGAACCGAGCAGAGGACATGTATTGCCTTTCGTTTCGTCCTTTGGTGTGGTCATCAGTAGGCATATTGAGATAATCAAGAACTTTGGTATTGTCAGGCTTGGAGTTCCAAGCTGTCTATTTTCTTTCACCCGTTCTGTCTGTCGTTCTTTCCTTTGTTGTTCAGTTTCCTCGATTGCTTTCCCTCGAATGCTACCCGTATATCGTGGCATGGATTTTTGTTGGGTTTGATTCATTTTCAGACATCAGTTTAGGAGCTGAAGCATTGATGCCTTCCTACAGAGTGTTCAGAGCTCAGCTAAAACCAAGCTGCCAATCACACCAACCACACACTTCTTTAATACTGAGCCATCTAACTGCTGTGTGGAATATTCCTGTCAAACTGTAGAGAAACGTAGCCACAAACCCTTCCTGTTTTCCCTTCCTGTCTTCTTGTATATACTTTTGGACAGAACTTGGTGACATTGTGGAAGATTTAAGAGAATTAATTTCACCAGAAGTTGCAGTCTCAGATTGAAAGTTGGCTTACTTTATTTACAGTCATTTGTGACTATGCGTTTATGATCTCCAGAAGTAGTGACTGCAAAACCCCGACATCCTTTTCCCCATATCAGACCTATCATTTAGACCCAGCATCTGTGCTCCACCCAGACTTGCTCCATGACCTGTGGTTGTTTTCTTTCCCCACTCCCCACCAGGCCATGGGTGAGATTGTGGGAACATTGTCAGCACTTTAACCAAGCTGCTGGATATTACCTTGTTACACTTATCTGAGACCTGCTGTTTTTCTTCAAATGGAAGTGTATGATTTAGAAAAAAGGGTTCCACAGGGGTTCTTTGGATTCGTAATGGTTCTATCTTTCTAAGTATTTTCTACTTGAGTCTTTTTTTCCTGAAAGGGTTATACATAGAACCTTTAAGCCATCGCAGGAAGCAGTCTCAGAAAAATAAGGGTACTAAACTGTTTATTTCCTTGTCATTGGGTGGCACACTCAAGCACACACCTTTTGTACCATTAGTATGTGTCTTTTACCCAGAAAGATGTATATCATATTCCTTTAAAGCTTTATTGTAAAAGGCAATTACAGTCCAATTATGTACCTTAAATCTTACACTACATCTAAGTTTCCAGGTGAAAGATGCATATTAAAGGTACAAAACATAAGGGTACCACCTCAGCAACTAGAAAAGGTACAGTTTAGAACCTTTTGTTTCTGAGAGTGCTTTCAGAGAACTTTCAAAGTACTTCTATGTACTGTAGAGCCCTTTATGAAAAGGATTCAAGTGGAACCTTTTTTTTCGGTGCTTAAACCATTATGCATCCAAAGAACCCTCCAGGAGCATACCTAAACCATACCCTGATCCATTTTAAGAAAAACAGCTAAACTGATCTAGGATAAATGTAATGAGTAAGGGACAAACTCAAAGAAACCTTTAGAGTGGTTGATGGGAGCTTTGTTTTCTAAGATTGTATGGCAAGCATCACCTAAGCAAAGCTACAGTTCATGGTATGGCATGGCAGTGTGTAAGTTTTTGGCAAGGGGTCTTAGGAGTGGGGGTGTGCAAAGATTTGTATGCCGTTGTTATCATAGGGAAGCGGTAGGTGTGGGCTGTCAGGGAAAAACTCTTATCTTTATCCTGTTCTCCACACAATGCTGCTTAAGTGCACCCCAAGGTGAGAGGTCAAACAAATCGCTTAGCTCAGTGGTTTTCATCTATAGTGCTGCACTGTTGGTGATTTCCCTGCTCTCACACACCTAATTCAATTCATCTGGCCCTGATTTTATTAAGCCTATATTTGTATCAGGTATCTTAATAAAAGCTCCCTGAAAGATTCTTCGGTTTTCTCTTTGGGGGAACCCATAAAAACTACAGTAGGCTGATAAATTAAAGGAAAACCTGGTGGTTCTGCTGTGGGAGGCATTTATTTTGCTGGTTTGGGTCCACTTCTCTTGTCCCCTTGTATGGAAACATCACTGCAAATCAGTTCAACGTTCTTCTGACTGATCATCTTTATACTATGATTGAACAATTCTATCCAGATAGTCATGGTCTCTTCCAGGATGATCCCATCCCCATCTACAGGGCACGACATCTCCCTTAATAGACTGTTTAGGATGAAAATGTTGTAAATTGTGATCATTGATGCTATGGCCTTCACAGTCAACAGATCTTCCTAATTTAACACTGTTCCAAAATCTCCCATAAGTGTTTGACAGTGCTCGCCACCACCAACATCAAAACACCAACTGAGGGAATATGTTTTGGAAGAGCGGTGCTCATCTCTTCCAGTACAGTTTCAGAATCAAGGCCAAGGCACACTAAAGTTGCTCTGGTGCCTCGTCGTGGCCTAACGCCTTATGAAGACACTTTATGTTGGATTTCCTTTCATTTATCATTTGTTCTTTTTACCAATCTTGTTCCATTACAGGAGTTGATGCCCACTGCTTTACTGATCAGGGTCTGTTGTTGTCAGAAATAATTGTAATACTTGTTAGTAACCATGTCTGAAGGCTCAGGTTATGCACTGAAAATGATAAATAGCATAGATTTGGTTTGACCTGTGGGGGAAATCTATTAGAGAGGGTTCCAAGTATAACTCCTTCAGGATGCTACGATCCCCTGAGGAATGTTTTGAGTGCATTCCAATAATAAGCATCTAACTCGTACAGTAAGAGTTTTGCTCATGTGGGTAACCATCTTGCTTGGATTAACACTGCTATAAGCCAAGATTTATACCAGAGGAAGAGGAGAAAGGTGTTCCAGTCAAGTACTTGTAGAAAGGTCATTCTTTCCTTTAGAAGAGCTACCTGAACTCTGTGTTACACACTTGACCTTTTGCTAATCCTCTGAGAGCAAGGTGAATGCCTCAGCCTAAACAGAGGCTGCTTTTGAGCTCTGACTGCTCTCTAAATGCTCCGGGTGGAACATGTAAACAGAATTTTTGCTTTATCTGGTGTTGACTGTCCCCCTGGTTTCGTGGCCATCATCAACCCTCAGCTTCAATCAATCAGGATGGGGCTTGTCCTTCACCACCTTACTGAGCATCTGGACACATTCCTTAGCCATTGCTAAACCTCCCCCACACTGTCCTTAGCAGGCTATTCAGACTTGCCCCTTATCTGATTGTGCCCTCGTATCCTATAAGAGAGGCTGATAGAGCCCATATCTCTGCTCTGTAAACAGACTAGTTGTTAGTTTTTTTTTCCTCAGTTGGCTATTGTTTCGAATTGCCAGTGGCTAAGATTAGCAGCTAACAGAGTTAGCATCATGGTTGCTAAGGTACCATGATGAAATTCTTTTTCTGTGGTATCTTTCTTCCTCACCCTCCGTCTCTTGCCGTTTTTGATGATAGATTCCTAGGACCCACTCAGTTTGGTGCCAAATCTTGTATCTATCTTCTCAAACTTCCCTGTGCTAGCACGTACACAGGCCTACTGCCACCTACCCCGCATACACCCACATTTTTCCACTCTCCCTTTCCCAAAACAAGAGGCCCTTCATAACTATGCAAGACCTTTGCAAAAAAATTTATTTATTTTTTTTTACTTTTCCAGGGTTGTGGAGATTGCCGTGCTGCATAGACACGACCCACACAATTAACAAATTCACTGGAAAGGAATGGAATGTGGTTTGGAAGCATTGAAATCAAGTGAACATTTGGCCTGCTGGGTTACAGGATTTTGGAGGAGTAGTTGAGGATGATTGATGTATCTTGAGGGTCAGAAAGCGAGCAGCTGGGTCCACTGGGTGTGGAAACCTGTCAGTGGTACCCTGCTGTCCTTCTGAACTCGTGCCGATCTCTGTGGGGGAAACAAAGACCAGGCTCACTTAATGAATCTGCCAACAGCTCGTAAAGCATTTCTGATGAAGCTTGAGAGATCTGGGCTGGGAAAAACGGAAAAATGGTGTTATATAACAGGCAGTTTGGTCTAGACGGCTGAAGAGCAGTAAGAATTAACTGTATAGTGTTGTATAATTGTCCAAATTCAACTCAACTTTTATAAGCACCAGTACCTGAATGCTATAGTATTGGTTGTCTAAAGCTAACTGCTTGCTAGTTACAGGTTGGGTTTGTTGGGCTTGTTGTTTGCGTATTTAAGCTTTCAATAAATCAGAAACCATAGCTTTGCTAATAGGTTGCTATTTGTAAACTCTGAATCAGGCTGCAAGGAACAGACGTGTTTAGAGATGCTTGTATACACAAAATGTTTGAGGGTCACAGATTTTCTTTCCCAAACTATGATGGCTCATGGCTTATAACCAAGTCCATCTGCTTGTTGAATGGCTAATGAATGGCTTGTTGAAAGTATTGTTTAATAAGCCTACAATACTTGCCCCAAGCCACCGCCCAAAAGTACACTAATGTTTTACCTGGGTCTTCCAAATGAGATGAGCTTAATTTATTACTTGGCAGTTTTTCAGTCTACAATTAGCTTCATCCAGTCAACAACATGTCTAGCATGATGAAAACACAACTGGACAAGTAGCTGACCCACAAATAGGGTTATCTGTTGTATTGGAGAATGCCAGTTCTGCCCATAAATGCTGTCTATCTAGGCGAGCTCCTCCCAAATAGATCAAGGGTAGTGATGGTGCCCATGACAAAGATATTTTAGATTGGCTAACCAATTATCAGCACAGCCACTGTGGAGGGCATCAAGCACCAAAGTGACTTAGAAGTGAGGCAGAGTACAATCAAGTGGAGGGTTAAGAGCTTTTCCTGCTCAGTGGCCCAATAGTGGCTCTCTGGCAGTCCAACCTTCTGGTCACTGGGGCGAAATCTTAACCTCTAAATTACCATTTTTTAAAATTAAAATTGGCTTTGCTTTAAGATAACAGACAGGTGGATTTCTTACATAGACAGTATATAGACATGTGAAGAGTATATAGGCTGGCACACTGATTGCCTCACTGATGTCTAGACAGTTTTTGCCAGATCGTCTTATTGCACATTCATTTCCCAAGCAGATAAATCTTTTCCATATGTCCTGAGGAAAAAAGGACAAGTCACCTATTTGGCTTAGCTGAAAGTGCCTGTAAAGATATTGAGCTGTTTTATTTAAAAATGATTATACAGTAATTATAATCAAATTAGCATAATGGACGTTTTGCCATAAATAAATAAATAAATAAATAATGAGCGGTAAGCGTGGTGGATCATTGTAGATGGTTAATCTGGAAATCATAGAAATTATTTACACATGATTTATAGATGACAGATTTTTTAATGTATTATACCCATACAAGTATCAAATTCTAATCAAGGATTTATTGATTTATTTTATTCACATTTTAAACATGAATTAACAAATTAGCATTAACATGGGTTAACAAATTAGTGATGAAAATCATAGCATGTGGGTAAGACCTTGATCTGGATGAATTTGAAATATGTTTTATTGTGATTTTTAAAAATAAATTACAAATCTATCTGTCTCTCTCTCTCTCAACAGACATAGATGAGTGCTCGTTTGACCGCGCGTGTGACCACACCTGTGTGAACTCTCCAGGCAGTTTTGAGTGTCAGTGTCACAAAGGTTATGTCCTGTATGGAGTCGCTCACTGTGGAGGTAACACATATTACATTACATTTTTTTCATAAGGCAGATGTTATTTTAATCCAATCCCATCAAATCCAATCCTATCTCATCTTGTCCCATCCCACACCATCTCAATTTATTCCGTCCCATCCCATCCCACCCCGTCTTATCCTGTTCTGTCCTATCAGCTGTAAGTGCACAAGAAAAAACTTCAGTACTGTTTTTTCTTCTCTAACACACCTGACCCAACAGTCCTTAATTTAGAGTAGTGTAGTTGTGGCTGGAGATTTGCTCTTGCCATGAGGATGACTTGACTTGAACCTTTATGGCTAGTCTGAATCTGAGTGTGACAGGATAAGTGAAAGGAAATATATACCTAGTAGCAGTACGAATAAAGAGTTGTTCATGTCAGTGTTTTGCCGTCTCGACAGAAAGATGTGTTGGAGAGTGTGACTGCTTCAGGGCAGACACACATTCCTGCAGTGCAGAACTTGCTGATCCTACACCTAGGGTGTGGCAGGATATCAGGGAAAGTGTTTCAGGGTGATCCAAGTAAATTATAAGTTGTGGAAGGCTTCTGAGTGAGGCAAATGTCCAAGAGTTTAGGAGATTGCTAGTTTGAATCCCAGTGATGCCACACCATGACCAGGAGTCTAAGAGCATCCAAGTGCTCCATGAGTAAATTTGGGAAAAATAAAAAGAAATGAGTAGCTATTGTTATACATATTGTTATATACGGAGTACAAATGTATAATGATTTTTTTTTTGTCCATGTACCCTAACTTGAGAGGAAGTTGGGGTCACAGCACATGACTCCAGTTAAACAGAGGGTTAAGGGCAAGAGCCCAACAACTCCCAACCCTAGTCAGAACACAGAGCTGCCATTGCAAACTATTAATTAAGACATGGTAAGCAAAAATTGCTTTAAGTTTACACTTTGGATGTTCATGAGGTGTTGGTTGGGCCAGTGGTAACTATTATCACTTGGTTTATAAAAACAATTTTATGCACAAGACTAGTTATATATTGAGTCATCCAGCAAGTTCTGAAAGTTCTGGGATAATAATGCAAGTCTGTCAACAGCATAATCTCTCTGATTTCTAGTTACCTTAACAATCGTTCCACCTTTTTTTTTCTTTATTCCTTCATGAAAAAGTGAGCCAATTTAATATTGAGCCACTGAGCCAGTATTTGAGCTCAGTGTTATTGTTGTTGTTGTTGTTGAAGCTCTGCTGAGAAGAGTAGGTGATAATCTAATGCTGTAAGGTCATGGCTGTATGCATGGAAACTGCATGGTTTTTTTTTTGAGTGTGTCAGTCTAAACTGCAGAATGGTACAAAATGGTACACCCATTTTTTAGGTGAGCAAAATTATTGGAACAGATAGTTTTAAAGCAAATAACACTTAATGTGTGGTTGCATATTCCTTGTTTGCAATAACTGCACCAACCTGGCGACCCAATGACATCACGAAACTGTTGCATTCTTCTTTTGTGATGCTTTTCCAGGTTAGAAGCACAGCTTCTTTTAGTTGTTGTTTGTTTTGGGGGGTTTCTCCCTTCAGTCTCCTCTTCAGGAGGTGAAATGCTGCTCAACTGGCTTAAGGTCTGGTGACTGACCAGTCTAAAACCTTCCACATTTTTCCCCTAATGAAGTCCCTTGTTGTCACTTGTTGACTTTTAAATAAAGGTGATTCTGTCCCCCACACTTTTTCGACACACCGCCACCATTCCCGCCCATGTTCTCCGGTGTTGGTTACTTAGGTTTGAGTAACTAACATTCAGCCAGTCAGAGGTGAATGTCATTAGGCGAATCATCTCTCGTGCACGTCTGCGCAAGGTTCTATTCCCGGGCCATAAACGGTGTTATCAGTGTGGATCTGTTCATTCTCTTATGTATTGTCATTTTTATTTGGCAGGCTGGGAACTTTATGTTAAATGCACTGCAGAAAAAAATAGAGGACAATAACATCCTTCTTTCAAACACACAGTGTAATTATTTTAGTGTATTTTCACGATTGATTTCTACGTTATGATTTGAGCTAACACAGGTAATTATCCTTCCCCATTAAAGCACTGAATACTTTAATTTTGTATCAGCTTTTAGTTCATTACTGCTATGATCTTAACTTTAACTGGTGTATAGGAAAGGCAGGCTGTTGCATCTCCGACAGAGAGAGAGGAGGGTGATTGCTCGTCCTCGGCCTCTGTGGCATGTACACAGGTGGGATTTCCCTAGTCAAAAAAAAAAAAAAACTACGGGTATGCTAACAAGTTTCTGATGTATTTCTGTCATAATTTGGAACCAGTCCTAAAAGATCCCAATGGGATTAAATAAGAATACCATAAAATCAGCTGAAATTCTGATAAACTGGAAAAAAGGAACTGCAGTTTAAAAAAAAAAGTTCATCTGATTCTTACACATTCTTATTTGATTACAATTGGTTATACTGTCCAATTAATGGTGCTTTGACATTTTTAGGATGTTTGTGAGGGAGGGTCAGTAAGAAGTCAGGAAGGGAGGGGGAAAGAGGAGGAAGAGAGAGAGGGAGATGAGAAAAAGAAAGAGAAAGAAGAGTGGGAGAGCAAAAGAGAGGAGAAAACTGCAACAGATATGATGTACAGAGAGGAATCTACTGTAGACTCTGATCAACATTACTCAGCAACAAAACCAAACCACCCAGATCCCAAATTGATTATAAAGCAGACACTTCCAGACCGTATCCCTTCATTTCAGGCATAGTGGTACATCAAATTTCAATGGCTCCATTTCAGTGTTTTGTCTTTTTATTGTAGTAAAGCTTTTAAAACACAAGTATCTTCCCCTGTCTCTTATAATTCTCTGGAAAATACAAATTAAGCCCTAGATTTCTCGTACCTTGGGTAAATTTACCAGTCCTGTAGTTTTTCTCACCTGATTTATAAATGTACATACTGTATTTGTTTGGCCCTTGAGGGTCACGTCGACTGACATCTGTGTCCCCCCACTTTTAAAATGGCTGCTACACCCCTGCTTGTTGTGTTGCCAGTGTGTGTGTGGTTTTTTTTTTTTTGGGTCATTGTCTTGCTGCATGATGAAGTTCCTCCCAATTAGATTGGATGCCTTTCTCTGTAAACTGGCAGACAGAATATTTCTGTAGACTTCTGAATTCATTCTGCTGCTACCATCATGAGTTACATCATCAATAAAGATTAGTGAGCCGTTCCAGAAGCAGCCATGCAAGCCCAAGCCATGACACTAATTCGAACCGTGCTCGACCGATGAGCTCATATGTTCCGGGATATGACCAGATCCTTTCATTCGACACACTTTGGCCTTTCCTTCACTTTGGTAGAGTGTAATCTTGGTTCCAGAACATTTGTGTCTCATCTTTGTATTTCTATTTATATCTGGCCTTCCGATTCCAATTTGGCCTTTCCATTACAATATTTTCGGAGGAGAGTAGATGTAATAACATAGAAGTTCTGAAATCAACCTGTTCGTGCCATTCGGAAGTAACCACCTAACCACAGTCTTACTGGGTGATGTAACTCTTGGAGGAGGAATGCGTTCCTGCGGTTCAGAGGAAGGGTGGCGAGGCAGTGATGGAGGCGTCACGAGAGAAACACGTGTTTATGGGTGGATTAAGAGTATTTCGATGGTGATGGTCTCTAATTGCGTGTAGAGTGGGTACAGGAAGGCAGAGAGGCGGCCTGGCACGGAGACAGGGCTGCCCAGGCATTGTTAAGATGTTAAGAGACCGTAGTGTGATGAATGAGGCTTTCTGCTTTTCTGTTCACACTCGACAAGCTTTTAGATAAGAGGCAGCATTATGGAGCACTAGAGGAATGGGTTCTGCTTTCCTATAGGAAGCTGTTCAGTTGTGAAAGGGATGCAGACATAGCAAATATCTGGAATGCAGAGTTCACATTTAAGGCTGTTGCAGGTTTGCACCAACTGACCAGAAGCAAGTTCTGGATACTTGTAGAAAGAACAGAGAGAGCTGCATCTTACCACAATGGTTGAAGTAAGTACTAGTGCTCAGGAGTTTGCAGCTGATCTGTTGATTGTGTGCTGCTGAAGTCAAAGAAAGTCTGAAAGCCTCATCAACATGGGGTAGTTAAGGTTCTGTACTAGAGACAGCATTTATTGTCACATGTACAAGTACAGTACATTGTGGGTTGTTAATCTACAACCGCTCAGCTCTTTGCTTTGATTGGGTGGGAATTGGATGGATTTAATGGATTAGGCTTGGATTAGATTGGAATGGGTGGGATGGGATGGGATGGGATGGGATAAGATAGGAAAGGTAGGATAGAATTGGATTGGATTACATCAGATTTGAAAGGATAGGATGGGATGGGAAAGGATTGGATTGGATGGGATGGGATTGGATTGAAAAAACACCTGCCTTATTAATGTAAATAGAACCAAATAATTTCCTCTATCTTCATTCTAGCAAATGGCCAAACATAAATAGAGCATAATTGTATCTTAAATGTTGGCATCAGTTGACTGATACTCAAGCAAATTTTAAAGTCTTTAAGGGCTGACATTTAATTGATTAAATTTAATTTCTATTTCCCATGTTTTCTATATGCAACATTTTTTTCTCCTTCAGTAACACAGCAGGCAAAAATGAGTAACTTTAATTTAGATAACCCAGACACAGTAAATCTGTAGCATTACAATACACTGTCACAATATTACATCACTTAGCCACTCAATCTGTGTCTGGCTCAGTGTCTCTGCGAGGTAATTAATGTTAACTAAGTAAAGGAAAAGAATAATTGATCCCCGCAAACACCGCGTTCCCTGTCTGCATGAATCAGTTCAGACTAAGAGGCATGTTCCGGGGGTCTCAGGGGCATGAACAATTGTTGACACAAAAGGTCAATGAAGGTGTCAATCAAACAAGAGTTTTTTCTTTCTCTCCTTTTTCTCTCCTTTCTGCTTCTCTGTTCACTGAGATTAATGAGCGCCTTCAATGCAGATGGCCAAAAGAGGAAATGCAAAGTCAAAGGTTCTAGTTTGGAGACGGCTCGAATCTGGGGGTTGGGGAGGGGGGAGAGGGGCGAATGGCCCAAAGAAAAGGGAAACCAGACAAGCCTAGCAAGCGAGAGCTTTATTCATTAACAAAATTCAGATTCATTGCTATTCTGCTCCTCTCTGGCTTTAACTAAGAGCAAAGCCTTTGATATGCCTAAAGACTCTTTATGTCTTCTTCTCGGTCTGCCTCTACTTCAAAACCACTTAGTCAAACTCAGCGCTCTCTGTCTCTTTCTCTCTTTGTTTTTTATTCAGCTCCCATCTGGTTTGCTGTGTTTTAGAGAGTGATTGTGGTTTTACTTTTTCCTTTTTGGGGGAAAAAACGTGCTTAGAGGCATAGATGAGCAAATGCAAGCCAGTGAAAGCACACAAACCTTTGGCCTGGGTTCTGTGAAAGTCCAATCAGGTCAAGGTGGAAAAACAATTACTGACACTGTCAAATTATGCTGGAGAAGCTGCTGCCAACCCCCTCACTGTATCTTTTTCTCAGATGTTTGTTTGATTAATTTACATGAAACAGCCTACACTCGTAGAAAACTGAAGGGTTCTTCAGTTGCCTTTTCAGTTGCTGAAATTGTCCTTATCACAAAGAGGATCCAAGTAGAACCTTTTCAGGAGACCAATGAACCCTTAAAGAACCCTCGAAGAAGCCTTTTCTCTAACTGTACTTTACAGCTTTGCTTAAACATTCCTCTTCTCACATGTAAGATCTGTAATTGTAACTACAGCCTGACAAAGAGGTCCATGAACGGCAAAGATGTACTGGACAGAGATGCCCATGAATGACAGCGATATCTAAGGATGCCCATTATTGGGCCAGCATGGCCTGACTTAAATTGGCCCATAAGATGATGTTCATATTGGTCCATTTAAAGTCAGTGCTGGTCTGTCTTGATCTGGATTTTTGTGGTGCGCATTAGGTTTGTAGGCCACAATATTCATCTTATTTATGTTCTGAGAAGTTCCAGCAATTGTTCCATTCATGCTTGGCAAACACATCTTTTGCATATCTTTTAAACCTCTTATTGCTCATATAACATCTATATTGTCTATAATAAAAGGTGAACATGGCTTAAAATTATGATTAATGTTGAATCAAAGTTCACAACTGGAAACAGAATATTTGGAAACAGCTTCAATGTGTAAGCTCAGAACTTGTCATAGACTGGTATGGAGTAAAAATAGACAATAGTTTTGACTCCTAACACGCTCCTTCACACAACCTGTGCAAGCCTTTATAAACTTGCAAAAGGTTGGTCTGGTTGATGCAACATGGTTTAGCATTGTTCCTGCTCTAAAATGTGTTTCAGATCAACGAGAATTGTAATGTTTACAAGGAGCGTGAGTCCTGATGGGGAAATGCTGAAGTGTTCACTTACATGCTGTGTGTGTTTTAGGAAAACTCCAGAATATATTTGCCATTTTATTGGTACAGAGTGTTTTTTTTTCTTTTTGCATGCAATTACTGCCCTTCTCACATATGAAAGTAAGCAGGGGTCAGCCTGTTCGGCACCACTGGAACTTTAACCCCTGCAACTCACAGCCTCCTGCTTGAGGGCACAAATCTAAGCACAGAAGGAACAGTTCAGCCTAAAAAAAAGTTTTTTTTCCCCTATGAGTTTTTCTGACTTGTTGACTGTAAAGAACTTTAATTTATTGCCCATTTTTTCTCCTCTTTTGAGAATGTTGCAGAGCTCCACAGTCTTACATAATTTAGCTTTCCAAATCATTTGCAACATTGCAAAGAGCATTGATACGCAGTCACTATATCAGAGTGTTGTAAAGTGTCCTTTGTTTTGATTTTCAGACATCGATGAGTGCAGTATAAACCGTGGCGGCTGTAAGTATGGCTGTGTGAACACGTTGGGCAGCTACGAGTGTACATGCCCACCTGGATACAAACTGCACTGGAACAAGAAGGACTGTGTCGGTACGTGTACAGCAACACTCACACCTACTGGCCAATACACACATTACACCAAATACACAGTGAAGATTTCAATGTTTTGCTGGTTACTTTTGTGTAAATAATAATTTGGGTAAAAAATGTAAATAAGTTAATTATATATAAAAATATATACATCTGTGTAGAGGTTATGTTGTGTTGTTTTGGGTTTTTTTTCAAACCTCTGACTTCAAAAAGTGCTCATATATTTGATGAACATGTAACTACCAGCTGGCTACACTATTTATTTCAAAAGCACCAATTTGACATGTTTGAAGTCTAGTTGAAAGCATAATGTTGGGTTTTAACTCTTTGTGTGCTTTTCCAAAGAAACAACTCTGGTTTGAGTATACAGATTGATGGTTGAAGAAAAATATAGAATAATTACCTAAAGGTCACTCTTAGGCAAGAGTGAATAGGTGAAGGCCTTTCAACTTTACTAAATCACCTTAGCCTAACTGGATGCTTATAAAATGATTTCTTGTTCGCTGATAGATTTAAATGAAGTATTTGTTGTCACAGAGGTCATTAAGTGTCCATCCAGCCTGGTGGCGCCAAAAGCAACGCTCTCTTGCAGCAAGACAGGCAAAAAGGAGAGCTGTTCACTGACCTGTGCATCCAAGGCACACTATCTGGCAGGTACATGCTGCAGGAACACATTTCTTTTTTTGTCTGTGTGCATGGAATGAGGAAAATAGATCTTGTTAACAATGGTAGTAACAAATGAGGCAAGCACTTACCTTAAGTTCTGATGTGCTTGTGTTATCTTGTGTAACTTGTTGGTTACAACTACAATATCACAACTATGGATGACATTTCTTAACTCAATAACAGTTCAAAGAAGATCACCTCAACAAAGTTACAAACAAAGGTACAAACTGGCTTAGACAACAACAGTGTAAACATAAAACTGTTTATATTTGGGAATGCCATGTACATATGTAAAAACAACATAATTGTACAGTTTTGCAGTCACTGAGATGTGCTGTTAGGTTTAACAGGACATGGTATAACTACATCTGACTTGTCCTCTCTGTAGAGTCCGACAACAGTTACACAGTCAGCTGCGGCGTCCGAGGAAAAAGCCAAAGTAGACTGAACTCCAGCAACAGCCAGAGCTGCATAGGTAAGAGCAATATAGCAATACAGCACAGCCTGATAGGATGGTTGGATGGAGGGATAGATGGACTGGATGCATGGATTGATGGAGCCTGATTAGATGGATGGATGGAGTCTGATTGGATGAATAGAAGGATGGATGAATGGGTAGATGGTCCATCCAGTCTAGTGGACAGATGAATAGATGGATGCAAATTGAATGGACAGATGATTGAATAGATGGATAGTGGGTGGGTGGATAGATACATAAATAGATCAATATGCATAGTCCTTAATGCAATGTTTGGATGTGATGAACGTGATTGGATATTTGCATGTGTTGAACGTGTTTGGATGTTTGGTAGAGATGAACGTGATTGGATGTGTGGTAGAGATGAACGTGATTGGATGTGTGGTAGTGATGAACGTGATTGGATGTGTGGTAGTGATGAACGTGATTGGATGTTTGGTAGTGATGAACGTGATTGGTTGTGCCAACGCTGCTTTGGTTTGTCTGTAGAGACTTTGGCTTCTCCAGTGAAGCAGACGGCCTCGTTCCGAATCAAGAACGCCAAATGCCACCTGCACCCCAAACTCAAGGGACGAGCAGAAGACGGAGGCAAGCAGATTGGGCCAGGTGAAAAGTCATAGGTCATAAACTAGGACATTTCACAATCACAATATGTATAACGTAACAGCAAAATGTTGAGTTGTCCATTTTGGGCAGTCTTAGTGTTACATAGACAATGGCTTATTAATTGTTGCTCAGTTTGTTGCCTCCGTTTAGTATTAGTGTGTAACATGAGTGTGTGGACTGCAGGTGGTCAGCTCTGCAACAACTGCCAAGTCACCTTCGTCAATCTGAAGTGCGAGTCCTCCAAGAAGACCAAAATCCGGCACACACGTAACCCGTCTAATAAAGAGGTCACACGCATCACGCTGGAACTAGAGGCAGAGATAAAGCCTGGAGACACTACCGGTAAGTGTGTAAAATTAATAGGAAGTAGGAATAATAGGAAAATTACCAACAACAGGGCGATGTGATGCGGCTTGAGACGAAGCGGAATTACTGTTACCACCCCTGACTGAATGTTTTCCCACAGCAGTACATCCCTAAGTGTTTTAACAACTATTTTATTTATTAAGAAATATCATACTTTTATTTGTTTATAGTCACATTTAATGTTGTGAAATGTCCATGAAACAAGTTCATTCCTGTTATCACCTACTTTATAAGAGCTATGAACGGTCATTCAGCCTCTGTTTTCTGACACAGGAGAAGCTTTACCCCTTACTATTAAAAAGCACTGACACTGGAGACTCCTTCCATATAACTTAAATAAGTCTCCTCACAGCAAACTTCACCATATCCACAATTACATGTTTTTATACTCCATTGATGTGTAAGTCTGCTGTACAAGTCCCTATGAAAGTTGTTACTATAGAAACTATAATGGATTATGTTACAGTGGATTAAGATGAACCTGTGATTTGCAGCGGCGCTGCTGCCACTCAGAGCTAAGAATTCAGGAGCGCTGAGTTATAAACTGTTTTTCATGCCCATTCATTACAACAGCTGGTTTCTGGAAAATTATCCAGACGCATTTTCTTCTGAAAAGGTTCACTATGCAGTATTTCTGAAACTGCTCTCTATTTTTCATTTCTTTGCTGCCACCATGTCTACCCAAAGGTTAATGTACACCTGTTAGCTTTCTGAAGAGGAGACAGAGAAGGCAGTCAGGAATTGACTTGTTTTAGCTCTTGTGTAATAGCGACATCTACTGTTCAAGCCAGGAATTTCTTTTTTTTTTTACTTTCGTGAAAGCAGGCCTGCTACACTAATATCTTTTAAAAATGTCTCACGTCTGGTTCAGAATTTCTCTCTGTCGGATTGTGCTTGTGTAGGGAGCTGTGACCTGAGCTGTGTGAGGAAACAAATGGAGCAGAAGATGAAGTCTTCCATCAAGGCACTGAAGAAGTCCATCAACCAGGAGAGGTTCCTCATCCGTGTGGCTGGTCTTGAGTATGAGGTCGCTCAGAAGGTTACACAATCCGCTGATAAACAGGAACACTGTGGCCCCGGGAGAGAGAGGGACAGCGGCCGATGTGGTAAGAGCATCAACCTGAAGTTGGATTATGAATAACTTTAACTGGTGAAAATAATATACGGAGGACAAAAAGGCTACAATATACTGTATGTACAAGGTAGGTGTGTCTAATAAACTGGCAACTCAGTGTGTGTGTATACACAGCTTTCAAGGAAACAGGATGCATTGGACAAAAGTCATTTTGCATCTGTGCAAGCAAAGCTGTCAGAGGTGAAATATACACACACACTGAGCAGTCAAAACGGGGAGACGGTGAAACTCTATGTAATCCATTTCAGAAGCTTTACAGTAAAAACAGAAAAAAAGCATTCGTATAATAATGAGTGATGTAATTAATGATGTCGTAGTCTCACTGTCTCCCCCTCCTGACTGCTCTCTCAGTCAGATGTTTGCCTGGTTCTTATTATCACGGCGAGATGGAGCGCTGTGTGCAGTGTCCACCCGGAACCTTCCAGGAGCGTGAGGGTCAACTGGCCTGTGACCTTTGCCCTGGAGAAGATCGCCATGGCTTGCCAGGCGCCCGTAACATCACTTCCTGCTCAGGTAAGCATGGTCAACCAATCAGCAGTCAAAAGCTTGAGGAGCCTGTTAAGGTGTGTTAAATTTTTTTTCCCAGTAATGTTCCATATCCTTCATTTTAAAGCAACATCAGTCATATCCTACATATTACTTACATTAAATAAGTAATCAATTTAAGAGTTAGTCATGAGTTCCAATGAAGTGTTAATACGTGTACAGTTTTTTACGTCCACTATTATGTGGGCCAGATGTGAAAACTGTGAAGGCTCCCTGTAGGATCTGAGCCTGAATAGTTCTAGTGTTAGTTCTACAATACAGCATAAGACATGAGCTAAAGTCTAACAGGCAGCCACACATGGGTCATTATAAAATTGCTAAAACTAAGCTAAAACTCAGGCTCATTCTTCTGCTGCTGTGATTTAAGGTCAGTGTGCACCAGGATATTACTCCAGTGACGGCTTTAAACCGTGCCAACCGTGCCCTCGAGGCACATACCAGCCTGACCACGGAAGAACACTTTGCTTCCCTTGTGGAGGTGGCCTCGAAACAAAGAGAGAGGGATCCAGCTCCTTCCATGACTGTGAGGTCAAAGGTCAGCCTTGACTTAGTTTGTTGCACATTTAAAGCTTCACCTGGGAAAATGACACAAAAAGAGTCCAGAGTTAGTGTATTTGAGTTGCTGTAGCTTCCAGTATGTGTAATGCAGTAATGTGTCCAGTCAAAAAGTGCATACATCTCAGATCAGTTTAAGCACTGCAACAATTTTTGATAATATGCATGCCTGCAATAGTGTAACAATATCTACACTTACCTTTAACCATATGTAACAAAACGCGGCAAAACTTATGTCTACATTTACCATATAAAAATTAACAACCCTGTCTACACTGTAAAAATATGTAACATCTGCTCTTACCATGTAAATCACATACCATGTAACAATGTAGATATGTAATATTTATACTTACCATGTAACAATATACAACAATATCTACATCTACATTTCCCATGTAACAATATATAACCATGACTACACTTACCATGTAACAGTACAACTTATAAAAATGTAGATATGTAACAATAACTACACTTACAGTGTAACCATATAACATATTGTAGATATATAACAATAATTACACTTACAATATAAGATTAAAAAAACTCATTACAATGTAGATATGTAACAATAACTACGCTCATGTTTACAGTATGTAACAATCCCTACACTTACCATGTAACAGTATGTAGTAGGGCTGCACGATATTGAAGAAGAATGCGATAAATAATGCGATACGTGGTACGATAATGCTATAAGTATGTAAAATCAATTTAAATTATATTTATATATTTCTATTTAAAAGCTGAAAATGACATAACCAACATACGTTTCATGTTCTTTTGAGGAAAAGAAAGCATTCTCTGCTATCTGCCTCCCTTTATAACTTTGACGTTTCGTAACTTTTTGAAGAATTAAAATCATTCCGTTATCGCAAGGCCTTGCGATATGCGTATCGCGATATTTACATTTGCGATATTTTGATAATTTCGATATATTGTGCAGCCCTAGTATGTAGCAATGTAACCTCTACACTGTAACAATAAGCAACATCTTCACTTACCATGTAAGTAACAACGTAGCTATGTAACAATACTTACATGTGCTTTGTAACAGCATGTAACAATTCCAACTCTACAGTAATAATATTTAACAATATCTTTGCTTACCATTACTATTTTATAACACTGATTTGCACAATGATGTCTGTCTTTAACTTATAATAATATCTGTGTTATCATAGAATGTACATAATCTACATTTTCCATGCACTGTGTTAGAAAGCTCAGGTCGTATTGTGGCTATTTCACTGTTATCTTTCTAACAGCATGATCTTTGTCTGTTTTCTGCAGTGTCTTGTCCTCCAGGCCATTACTACAACACCTCTGTGCATCGGTGTATCCGCTGTCCTGTGGGAACATATCAAACAGACTTCAAACAGAATTACTGCATCTCGTGTCCTGGAAACACCACCACAGACTTTGATGGTGCAACCAGTGTGTCTCAGTGCAAGAGTGAGCAGATTCTGTCTTATCCTCTCCACCAGGGACTTTAGTTCTAACCCTCATCTGAGCTGTTAAACTGTTAAAAGTAGTAGCTTAACCACTAAGCTAATGGCTGGTCATTTAAGCCCCAAACTGGATCTTTTGCATGTGTGTTTGTACAGACAGGGAATGCGGCGGTGAAATCGGAGAATATATTGGCTACATTGAGTCTCCGAACTACCCAGGAGATTATCCTGCTAACGTGGACTGCACCTGGACCATCAACCCCCCCAGCAAGCGCAAAATCCTCATCGTCGTTCCAGAGATCTTCCTCCCTTCTGAAGATGACTGTGGAGACGTGCTGGTGATGAGAAAGAACTGTAAGTGGCAAAGCATGGCTAGAAAAGTGAAACTGAATCAACATCGACAATAACAGAGATAACTCAGGAGACACATCCTGAAATATTTTATCCCACTTATAGCACAGCAATTTGCCAGCAGTGAAATGTTTTATTTATCAAAAAGCAATACATCATAATTTTTATCCATTTATACTTACATTTAATGTTGGGGAATGTCTATGAAACAAGTTTGTAGTATTGTTAATGCAGGACTAACAAAAAAAAATAGGGTGCATAAGACTTTTGCACCGTACTGTATATAATTATTAAGTATATAATTTTTGTATATAACTCTCCCCCACCACAGGGTCAGTGACCTCCATAACCACGTATGAGACGTGTCAGACATACGAGCGGCCCATCGCCTTCACGGCTCGATCACGGCGCCTCTGGATCAATTTCAAATCCAACGACGTGAACAGTGCACGCGGCTTCCACATCCCTTACGTCACATATGATGGTAAACAATCTGATGCTTTCACTCTCGCTCATCATCCTGCAGTTTAATAATACATACTTCATCACAAGCATGTGTGTGTATTACTAATAATGTTGAACTTTAGCTTTTGGGGCCTTATTGTATCCTCTTCCATATTGTTTATTGTTTTGTGCAAAGTAAATGTTTTTTCTAGGGTTTGTTGGCTGTAGTAACTTTAACTATTTTGTATGTTGTGTTTTTATTATTATAATTACTTATTAAACTAATTTAACCTTTACTTTGAGAAGAACTTGGTTTTTATGGGGTTTTTTGTTAACTGAATTTTTTTTACAGGTTGTGTAATTATATATACATAAAATATAATAATGCTTAGTGCATTAGATCACATTTTTACCAAAATTATTTAATTAATAATGTGCTAAAAATGTGTTATTCTGAAATTTCTCATTTTCTAATTAGAGATATTGTGTTTTTCAGAGGACTATGAGCAGCTGGTGGAAGACATCGTGAGAGATGGAAGACTTTACGCTTCAGAAAACCATCAAGAGATCCTGAAGGTTAGATAAAGATAAACGAAAACAGTAACTTTAAGTAACATTATATCCAGATTCCATTGTCCGTGATTTGAATAGCTCATGATGTAATTTGCATTTGCACACAAGATAGTTACAACGAAGATCGTTGGTATTTTATTCTTGTCCTAACAGATCACATGGTTCACGTGGCTTTACTTTTTATACATTAAATCACCTCCACACTGTGTGTCTCACCAGGACAAAAAATTAATCAAGACGCTCTTCGACGTCCTGGCGCACCCGAATAACTACTACAAGTATACGGCTCGGGATTCCAACGAGATGCTGCCGCGCTCCTTCATCCGGCTTATCAGCAGCAAAGTCTCGGCCTTCCTTCGACCGTACAAGTAGCCGCTAACGCTCAGAGGCTTTACGCACTCCGGCCGACTCTGACAGCAGGCTTCAGTCTAAAGGATTCAGCACACGCTTTGTTTAAAAATCCAACCAGGCTTTTGACTTTTACTCGCTTCACTATGCACATTTGGTTTTGAATTTCTGTGCTGTTTATTTTTATCAATCCTTTCTGATAAGAAGAGGGCGATTAGGTGAATAATTGCATCATACATTTGCAGCATATGAGGGGTTTTTTTTGCGCTTTTAGGTCCTGTCTTCATCACCATTCTGTATTGTGTTGATGTTTGTCTGGAATATATCAGAATATACAATGTAGAAGGTGTAATATTCCCGTGAGCACCATAATTATTGGGACAGTTTTTTCCTGTGGGCTGATTTTAAGTGTCATGCCTTGATCTGGCCCCTAAATATGGCCTTTTTTTGGTCCACATGAAGTTTGACATCTTGTATGTGACCAGAACAATCCCTAAAACACATACTGAATGTCTGTCTCATGCAGTTTAATCATCTGTGCGCTCACTGGGATATCGCACATTTGGGTAGAGTTGCGAAGTTGACAGAAGGTGCGTCGTTTTGTCAATAAGCAAGATGTGAGGTGAGCTTCTGATTTACTTCGCAGTTTTCTGTAGCACCTCGCTATAGCGTTTGTATATCCATTGTATTTCTGTCTTTTCCATGCTCTCATCCCCCTTTACTTCATATCATACGTTCGGTGTCATCATAGTTCAGCTCTTAGAGCATCTTTAGTCTTCCTGCCACGCTGTTAAAACAGTACATTCC
>CM040469.1:23204332-23246659 GCA_022758105.1 Pangasianodon gigas
TTTTTTTTTTTTTTTTTTTTTTTGCAGGACATGCGATTGCTGCTTCTTCGATTTAAAAAAAAGTCACTTTAAACCTGCTACACTAAATTCAAGCCTTTCGACCTTTCCTCCCCGAAGGCCCTCAAAGGGAAATTCCACCTGTAAATTTTTTTTTTCCACAGACCTGTACATAATTTAGCTAACATTAGGCTACAAATGATTGGAAGTGCATTCTCGCTGGCCGTTACTTTTGACCCCTTAAGAGTTCTCACTGGAGGGTGTGGCCTTCACAGGGAGTAGGGCATAGTCATGCTCGTTGATTTCCGAATCTGAAAAGCTCCACTGTGAAGATGTAGTGCACACTACTTTTTTTTTTTACAATATAAACACAAAGCTTGTGTGTCAGATTGCCCACTCAAATGCTCAATACTCACAGTGTGGGTATGACACAAACTCCAAACACATTGTGTGTGCCTTACGAATGTGTAATGTTCCCGTCGGTTAAATGGAGAGAGGGGGAAAAAAAGCCGAACACACTTGATAACACCAGGTGACGTCTCTCCATGGTAGGATTTTTTTTTTAGTTTGTTTTATTGTATATTGTAAATATTAAATGAACGTAGACTAATGTCAAGTCTAAGAGCTAAAGCCGATCCCAAATAACAGTCTTGTATTAATAACATCCCTTAATGTGTTAAGGGATTAATCTTTTATTGCGCCCTCCTGAATAGAAACTCGATCCAGCCGTTAAAAACCTCCAAAAGGATTGATCTTTTAGTTTGAACTGGTATGTAAAGAGAAAATATTTTAGAATTTTTTGTTTGTTTTTATAAAATACTTTTTTATAATGTTTATATTACAAAGAAAATTATTTTTTGCCCCAGTTTCTCTTCCAAAGACCTGCCCAGACGTGCAATGAATTATTACTTAATACATTAATTCTGCCAAAATTAGTTTTTAAAAAAAATGCACTGAGTTTGCAGTTTATTCATTATACCAAATAAACTACCAATTCAGTGTATCTTTCTCGAGCCTTTATTTGAGAAGGAAGGTATATAACAAACCCTTTTTTTCCCCTCATAACCACCCAATATTAGAGTGAAATGTTAGACGCACCACTTAGGAACCCAGAAATCTTTTTTGTTGTGCTCACCTTTTTAAAGCAGGTGTAGGCTTCTTATTCTTCTTATTCTTCTCCCTAGCCTTCCTACGAAAGGTTCGTCTCAGTGCAGCTGGATCTGGAGGAAAAGGGAAAAAGGTCATTTGTTAAAATAAATAAAAATGAAAAAATGTTATGGCAAATTAGCCAGCTTTATTGAATGTTCAGAAAAGTAAATGCAAAACTGTCATTATTATAATTTACCCTCTGTGAGAATTTTCTTTTTTTTACTGGCTTTCTGAAGAATTATTTTTATTTTATTTTATTTTTGGTTAATTTCCTTTGAGAAACGACTTGGCCACGGTGTTGCATGGAGTGGGTAATGGTATTTGCACTTGAAATTGTTTATGCTCATGTAAAAATGTCTGGATTTTGTATTGTCTTTTTAAATGAAAGGAATTGGTGTTCGTACAAACAGTGGTCTTGTTTGTCTTCTTTTGGCAAATACCCTCAGAAATAAAACGGACACAATTATAAGAACGTATAATGTAAACGAATATCTTAAAAGTGCACTTACGTGACTCTGATAATTGGTTATGTCATAATACCCAAGCATGAGGATGCTGTTTTCTGTCAATAGTTTAGGGGGAAAAAAATCTGAAGGGTAATTTTTGAACATGGAAATCCTCCAAGTCTATTTACCAAATAAGGTTTCCATGATGGAAAGAAATGCTGCTCCGAGTCCAACAGTTACTGTAACAATATAAAAACAGGGATAAGAGATTTGATATGAAAATATGATTTCAGAAACAAGAAATCTTACGTACCTGCAAAGACGTGAATAAGTAATTCTCGAATAGTTGAATAAGTATTTTAGTAATATTATTTTTGTTTAAAGATGTTTCCCAGATGAGTCCTTACTGCTGTGGACTCTTTCAGCCAACTTCCTGTGTGAAGGATATCTTAAGAAAAAAGTGTAAAAGCTAAAACATTGAAAAATGATGATAAAAAGCAGAGTTCCAGGGATGCCTGGCTTTTAAATTTTGGACACACGTTTCAAAAGTTATGATCATAAACGTACTTCCAAATTAGGCCCAAATTTGACCCGATGGTGGCGCTAGAGTGTTGATAGCACTTGGCCCAAATTTGGTCAGAATGTTGCTTAGATCCTCCCCAATCATTGTGCCAAATTTCACAACTTTTTAGCAGACAGTTCTATGGCCTGCCATAGACACCCTAGCCAGAAGAAGAAGAAGAAGAAGAAGAATAGGGTACCTATGCACCTTCGGTGCTTGGCCCCCTGATAATGAGAAATCTATTTGTGTAGCACTCAAAATGCAAAGAGAATAGATGTATACAAAATGTAAGCTGTGAAATCTTATAATTAATAGGCTATTAACTGTGTGTTAGTTGTAATGATCTGCAGGTGTGTGTTAATTACAGGACCTGTGTGTGGGTTACAAGCTCAGCAGAAGCACGACGAGCAAGCAGAACACGGTTCTCTCCATCTTTACTGCTGAGATCTCTGACATTCTCTCCTATTCATCAGTCATTAAATAACCCCAGCTTTACCTGGACATTCTCTCTGCTTATTGAACACAACCTACACTCGGGTCAATCATTAAACTCAGACTTGTGAGATACAGGAATTTAATCTTCCAGAGCAGGAATTTCCAAAAAAAGAAGGAGAGAAGGAGAAAATATTACAGCTGACTGTTCATGGTGTCACTACATTTCTATTCTGATAAAGTTCAGTAACTTGGTGCAGTCGTAAATGGTTATGACATTTAACATTTATAAGTGAACTAGGTCCATGATTCTGTTGAAAATGATACAGAAGTTGTTTGATACCTGATAATAACATAAAGTAATAATATTTCAGAAAATTAAAATGTGCTTCTCTTTGCTCCAGTCAAACTGCAGAGTTTATAAAGCTGATCTCATAGCTGCCATTTTACAATTACTGTAATCCTTTAGCTACCAACTTACAAGTAATGCTTAATTTAAAAATAAATAAATTTGAAACAAAACTCAAAACTTAATTTTCACATTTTTTTGTCATTTTTTTCAGCATCTTTCTTCTGTAGCGTCTTTGTTTCTAGGCCTTATTTAGATAATACACATAATACTCACATAAGACTTTTATGGAAAATATAAAACAAAAACTATGTATATTCAGTTCAATTAAATTCAATTTGTATAGTGCATTTAACAGTGGACATTGTCACAAAGCAACTTTACAGAAATATATAAACTCAGGATATAAATTTTAAATATGTGAATTTATCCCTAATGAGCGAGCCAGAGGTGACGATGGTGAGGAAAAACTCCCTGAGAGGACATGAGGAAGAAACCTTGAGAGGAACCAGACTGAAAAGGGAACTCATCCTCATCTGGGTGACACCCGATAGTGCGATTATAAATAAATCCCTTCTATAACTGTGTACTACATGGTCAAATAGTGCAATTGTGTAACCAGGACATTCATTACAGTTTATGCATGAAGTCTATTTTGTTGTTATCAGCTGTTCACTGATGGAGATGAACATATATATTGTATATACAATGGCTATATGGATGAAGCAAGAGACAAAAATGTTTTGTGGGTTTTTTCTTGTGTGTCATTTTAAAACACAAAGGTGCTATGACACCCCTGTGTCTGTGTTGGGATTTGGTGGCTTTGTGGTAAAAGTCTTGCCTTAGGTGTTAGAGATTTCTAGTTCAAATCCAGCTTGTCCCTCTGCTGGGTGGAGAAATGTGGAGTTAAATGGGCAGTTATTTTGTGCCGTTTACTTAGCTATTTGACGGTGACTTATATGAAGGTGAAAAGGTCTATAAAAGAGGACACTTACGTGAGATCCTGTGGCTCATGTGGATGAGCATCACCTCTGGGTGGAGAGGTTGCTGGTTCGAATCCCAGCCAGGACTCCAGGGTGTGAGTGTGGATGGTTCAGGAATCAATGGCAGATGAGTGATGGAGCAGGTGCTCCATGAGGTGGGGGGGTAACATCCGGGCAGTACACACCCTCCAGCCGGGTACACACAAATGATACGGGTACACACCCTCCAGCCATCCTGCACCTTCCACTGATTCCTGAACCAGTCACGCTCACATCCTGGAGACCTGGCTGGGATACGAACCAGCAACCTCTCCACCCAGAGGTGATGCTCATCCACATGAGCTACAGGATCTCATACAAGCACCCTCTTTTATAGACCTTTTCACCTTCATATAACTAAGTAAATGGCACAGAACTGGAAGCGTGACGTCACACACCATCTTGGTTTTAATGTTTTACATCACAAACGCCTATAATTTTAACTCAACATATCAAGAGCAGGCATGGGCTGGATTCAAACCAGTAACTACTAGGCCAAAGACAAGGTGTTTACCACAGAGCCACCAAATACCACTGCACACATCCTGCTGTCATAGCACCTTTGTGTTTTAATATATAATATCTATAATTACATATCTTGCTTTAATAACATCCTTAATTTTATGTTCTCCTCAATGTTTTTTTTTTTTTTTTTTTTTTTTTTTAAAGCACAATTAGAGCTGTACGTCAGTGGATGTGTATCAGCGTTTGTTTGCATTTCTGTTGTGATTTCACCGGATCAGAGTGTAGTGAACTCTGTGACTAGAGGTCGCTGTTCAGTAAATGTTCACGCGGGAACGCGCTGGCTGCGCGTGCACGTGATCGGGAGCGCGGAGAGAGTCTGCTCAAGCGCTTATAGACAAGCTCTCCGCGTGCACGTGTGTGCTCTGTCATCAAGACTGCAGCTTCTGTCTTTCCTGTTTGTGTTTTATGATTGTGATTGTTAATTAAACGCTGTGTACTCCACCCACATGCTCCTGTGTGTTTACTGGGACTGATGATTTAAATTATTTTTTGTGTCTTTTGCCACTGTGGTTATTTATGTAAAAAGTATTTTATTAAAAATATTAACTATTATTATTGTTGATCTTAGTAATATTGTTTTTATTTGAAATAATAGTTTATGTGTAAAGTATATATGATGTGTATTAATAATAATAGAAGTAATATCAATATAATTTTATAATTAATGTAATTATAATAATCTACTCTGGTTTTGTCTAAACACATATCTTATAGAAAGCATGTTGATCTGATGTAAACAGTCACAGAGATACAGAAGGGTCACCAAATCTTACAGTTCATAATAAATAGTTACTGAAATTTGTTACCTTCCTTTATTTCACCCAGACTGTCTTTACTGTTCACCAAATTCACTCTGGTAATGGCTATACTGTCTATAGTTGGTGATAAATAAATAAATAAATAAATAACTTATATAATTACAAATATATATTATTTTTATTTAGATAATTATTTATATAATTACTTATATAATTAAATAAGTAACATTTACTATATAGTCTTTATTGCACACCACTAAAATCTCAGTTTATTACAGGTAGTCCTGCCCCAAAATCATGCCATTGGTTGACAAAACTTTGAGATAGTTATAACCTGTGCATGCATGCCTCACTAGTGTAGGCCTACTTATAAGGTCTCCCTATTAGTTTTTTTAGTTGGATTTTCCTGCAGGGAAATTATTAAAAATTGTTAAAACCAATTTAATATATTGTAAAATGGTTAAAAGTAATCATACATCATAAATTAATTGTATTAATTGTAATAAAAATAATGACAGCAGGCAACTGTGTGTGGAGTGGTATTAGTTTGTTTTAAAATAAGTATTTTCATCTTTTCTGTTTGTTGCTTCTTGCCATGTAAAGGAGGCAAAGGTGGATGCAAGTGCAGATTTTATTGTGCGCAGTGTAAAATAAGCAACTACAGCGGTGAGTAAACACAAAACAACAAAACATACAGACTACGAGCAAGACTAATGCAGGCAAAGTAACACCAGACACAACAGCAACAGAAGCTTGACAGACAGACACAGAAAAACTTGATCTTAAATAGTGGTGCTCATTTGGGTGAAACAAGAAACAGGTGTGAATGAACAGTGGAACATGTTGTGTGGTCATGTGACATGCAGTGGCTGATGGGTACTGTAGTTCAGCACCCTTTATGCACTAACCTGACAGAGATGTGATAAGGGGTGATGTGGTCATATCAGTTTTTAGGGCAGAATACTACTACTACTACTACTACTACTACTAATAATAATAATAATAATAATAATAATAACAATAATATTAATAATAATGATAATAATAATGATAATAATAATAACTAGACAAAGAGGTGAGTGTGAGGTGATTATTTTTGGAGGTCTTGATGAACAGGATAACTGATGGCAGGTGTGTATGGTTAGTACTCCAGAAAGAGGGAGCAGAAAGTGGGAGGATGCTGAAGGTCTGGTGGAGGTGTGACAAGAATTACATGGGTTATGTGAAAATGGTGTCTCTGTATGAACACTTTTATGCTTGTACCTCAGCACATAAGTGTTCATTTTATTATTGCTATTGACACAATAAATAAATGTGTCTACACAAATATTAATCTGTATATTATATTAAAGAGACAATAATATTGTCTTTTCAATACTGTCTTGATGCCCACTTTTATTTAATCATGACTGCTAACTTATTTTAGAAAACTCAGGAGATATTGTTCGATATATGGTTCTATGCATTTAATTTAATTTCTATGCATTTTTCTATTACATGTTCAATTATTCAGCCATTCAAATTGGAAAAGATTAGACTTAAAAAGATTTATTATCCTGTGGCTCCCTCTTGTGGGCAACATTAGTATTACAGCCAACATCCTTCACTCACTTTGAGATAAATGGCTGATCATTTAGAATTTGCTGTTAGTCCCCCGAACATCAGAAGTTCATGAAATTTGGCAGGTTTTCTCAGACTGTCCTGTTGTCCAGGTGTACCAGGTTTCATGAAGTTTGGACATTGTGTTCACAAGATATAAGCCAATTAGTTATTATTTGCCATACCCACAAATGTATGGGCCTACATCTCCACAACGATTATATGAATCAAAGCTCTTTTGATAACTTTTTGTCTGGAGTATCTCGAGATGGTGCATACCTCATTTTATGTGAATCAGCCAAAAAAAAGTGTTCAGAAAGGTAAGTTTTTGTGACATCTTCTTGTCTCAGGTCCGGCAGGGATTGTAGGTGGGGGGAGTGAATGACCAGCGCTCTCTCCCACCCTCAATACCACGACTGAGGTGAAACCCTTGAGCAAGGCACCAAACCCCCAACTGCTCCCTGGGCGCCGCAGCAAAAAAGGCTGCCCACTGCTCCGGGTGTGTGTTCACGGTGTGTGTGTTCACTACTGTGTGTGTGCACTTGGATGGGTTAAATGCAGAGCACAAATTCCGAGTATGGGTCACCATACTTAGCCACAAGTCACTTCACTTCACTTTTTCAGAAAATTAGAATTGCAGATACATTTTATATATAAAAATAAAACAGAGATACATATTTTGTAGCGCTTGATGCAAGGATTCATAGGAAGCAAGAATTGTATGCTAGCATGCACAGATGCAGAGTTATTAGCAAAAATGCAAATTTGCTTATTATAGTGCCACCTTGTGGCCAATTCTCAAAAGATTTGGTACACAGCCTCGTTTTGACAGTGTGTACGATCGTGTCAATTTTTGTAAGAGTCTGACAATTTGATTTGACATTACTAGCTGCAGAATGTTGATTGGCTGCTGGCGACCATGTTTGTTGATTTGTCCAAATCATATTTAAGGAATATGTTAGCATGTGTACCAAAGATGATGCATACCAATTTCCAACTTCATGGATCATACGGTTGGGGAGTTATAGTAGTTTTTCAGTTTTAGCGTTCTCTATGGGTGGAATTTGATGCGACTTGTTGTGCGTCCTCAGAATGTCCTGTTGTCTATGTGTATCAAGTTTTGTTAAGTTTGGATACTGTGTTCTGCAGATATAGATCAGTTTGTAAAAATGGGCATCACCTGACCAATTAATTAATTTATATCTTCGCAATGCTTTGACGAATCAAAATTCTTTTGACAATTTTTTGTCTTGAGGGCCTGGGGATCATACATGCCAAGTTTCATGCGAATCGGATGAACGGCCTAAGATAAGTTCGAAAAAGTAGGTTTTTCAAAAAATTAGAATGGCAGATAAACTTTAGAGATAAACATATAAATGAGATTTGCACTTGTTAGGGCTTAAAGCAAGGATTCAGAAGAAACAAGAATTTTTAATTCTATCACACGGTTGCGGAGTTATTAGCTAAAACATAAAGTTGCTTCTTATAGCGCCAGCTTGTGGCCAATTTTCACAAAATTCGGTACAAATATTTGTTTTCATATATTGTAAAAGATATCCATTTTCGTACCGGTAGGCCATTCAGATTTGATGTTATTAGCTGCTGAAATTTGATTGGCTGCTGGCAGCCTTTTTTTTTAGTGTATCTGAGTCATATTAGAAGATATGTTAGGAGGTCCACCAAAGAAGATGCCTACCAATTTTCAACACATTCACAGACACGCTACAGTTGTTGCCTAAGCAATCACAGGAAAGCAGAGCCATACCTTTAGGCAAAGGAATTCCAGAGTGATTTGTGTTTCACTCATGATGTTTATGTTTTGACCACGGACAGTGGTGTAATTCTCTGACTGTAGGAGGAAAGGTCTAGATGAACAAATGGGCAGCAGGGTGGCATTGCTGCAGCATTGTTTAGACAGGTGTCAGGATGATGTGACCCAAATTTGGTGAAGATTGGACAAAATTTGGAGGAGAGGTAGAAAAAATGGCAGTTAGATGTAAGCATTTTTTAGCATGTTATTGTTACATTTGACCAGTATGGCATGAAATTTGTTGCATAACCTCAGGTCATGGTCCTGAAGATGCTTACCAAGTTTTGTGTGCAAAGTCTTTGCCGAGATACAGCCTCAATTCCTGTTTGGTGGTTTCACCGTCAGATTCGTTAGCCCATTACAGGCAAACCCTCTAGACTACTCAAAATTTATAAAACTTTTGATAGCTTTTGTGAGGCTTATTCTGAAGATGATGTGTGCCAAATTTGGTGATGATTGGACAAAATTTGTAGGTGGAGTAGCGAAAAAACTATTTTTGACAAAATCCAAGATGGCAGAAAATCTAATTAGGCAGAAATTGACGTCATAGGGTGCATTGAGCTCGTCTCGACCCAGGGAATCCAGGCATGCCTGATCAGCCAGAGAGGGAGTGAAAGAGAGAGAGACACAAAGAATCATAGCGTCACTGCACAAGTCAAAAAATTAAGATGTCCACGTTACTGAAGCCTGCAAAAGGAAAATCATTTAATTCTGGGTGATTCTGAAAAATTACACTTTTCCCCAAAGTTAAACCGCAGTTCTTTTTGTTAATAAGCACTGGACCAAGTGACGTTTCTATTTGTAATAGGCAGCAGATCTACCCAATCATATCACTTCCTGGTTTTGCCTAACCTGCAGAGGATTTTGGGAATTCATTGATGAGTGTTTTATTCACTGCATACTCAAAAGTAAGTAGTGGCCAATGCAGAACCTTTTAGAACTTTTAGTTCTAGTTCATTTTCCAGCACACTGAAAGAACAGTAAAAGAAACTGCATCACCATTAAAGCACTCAGCAACGATGCTATTATCCAACATGAAAGAAGGAAAGGTATTAAACTGATTACTGAGGAAAATCTAGGGGTTTTGATGTGACATGCCTGAAACAGCACTTCACAGGCGACTGCATGGTTAACTGTATGAAAGAACTGAAATTCTTACAAATTCTTTATTGAGTATTGAAACTCATTCTTACCTATGGAACTGTTTCCATATAGCTAAAAAATGACATTAAACAGTGTTGAGAAGTCATAAGCAAACATATTTCAGATTAAAAAACCCAAAGGTATTAATCAGAGAGATTAAAACTCACATCAGAGAGATTAAAACTCACACTCACATCTTGAGCAGCTACTAATCTCAGGTTTAAACTGCTAAGTCAGGGTACTAGATTGTATATATCTTATATCTTATCGTATCTTATTGTAGGAGAGAACTATGATGTACATTTGGCTCATTACTATTAATGACGATTAGATTTCCATATCCTGAATGACTTATGTTCCACAGGTACTCTAGCAGCTCTAATCAGAGCTCTGTGTCGCCGGTGTGACAGGTGGCTGATGTTAGCATTAAAGCATTTAGCTTTTGCCCTCTCTGCCATTCAGCCCTACAAGTTATAGTACCAGTATAGTACCTGACTGGACTCCAGGCTTTCGCGTATTGCCTGGAATTCTCTTTGCTTCGACTAGAGAAAGTCTTGCATCAACTCCTGAGAGTTTACTGTTGGTGGAGCGTAAACTGTCACTAACCTCTGTGCAGCATGGTGAAATTTGATGATCTTTGGTTTCTCTCAGTGAGATGGATGGACGTAGACGCTTGTAGGTAGATGTTGTGGCGTGTTTGCCTTTGGCTTTGTCGTCCACTTTTTCTTTGTTCATATTGACGTAGGTGTAGTAATAGTTGTTGATGTATTCCTCCAGTGATTCCAGGTTGTCAGAGAGGACAGGTCAGCCTTTTGATGATGTACAGTAAAGTGTGTATTTTCTGTTGCTTGGTATTGTTGTTATGACTGGAAAACTAGCAGCAGAGAGCTGCCATGTTGTTTCTCGCACTTTGTCTCTCTGGAGTATGCGCAGTGCTTTTTCAGCTTCTGAAAAAAGAACTGCCAGTATTTATCCTGGTGTTATTGTATTTCATGCTGTTTCATGTTTTTTTTTTTTTCAGAACAGCATGACTTTTGTTATCACAAATTATCTGGCAGCACTGGGAGCTTACAGGATTCAGCCATGTTTCTTTTCTAACCCATCATTCCTGAGGGGGATTGGGGGCGGCCTGAAGGGGCGTTGGGCAGTGTCTATAAAATGACTGACACAAGGACCATCCAGACAATTACAGTCCACAGTGGAGTTCAATTGCAGTCTTTCAAAAAATATTTTCAGCCACATAATACACTTATGCTGAGGCCATGGCTTAAACTATTTTTTTATAATGTTCTGCATATTTTCAAGGTTATTTGTACATTTTGGAAATTATTAATTCCAAATTAAAGTGATCTGAGGTGGTAAAATTTGGCAAAGAAAAGCCAGCACGTTACACACGTGCCCGTGCGCGCTTATTATTATTATTCTACAGCCCTCAGGTCATCCGTTACCGCCGCCATTTTGATACCAGTTTACCCCCTTACTGAATCAGTTAGTTTCACAATTATTTTATCCACAATTTTTGTCAAAAAAAACACCCCATTTCTCTAAAAAAAAAAAAAATTGTTTTTTTATTTCTACATCTTTTCTTGTTATCAAGGAAAAGTAACCCGCACTGCTTATTAATTCCTGTTCACCAATACACTAATACTCCATTTAAAGACCATCACAAAAACACAAATAAAAATAAACATTTGTTCCTATTAAAGTGGCTATGAATATATACACATTCTTAAACGTTAAACATTAAAAAAGTATTTTATCAGTTACTAGATTGTTATATTGAATAAGCTAGCAATTCATTGTATAATTTATTTGTTTGTGAAGGAAGGTACTGTATAAACCATTTTTTTCTCTCATGACCACCCAACATTAGGGTGAAACTTTGGACACTTGCACCACCTAGGACCCCAGAAATCTAACAAGTTTTGCCGTCCATGTTAGAGAGGCATAGGCTTTTCTTTGTCACCATTTTGGTCCAAAATATAATGTTAGATCAGTTTTTATAGCCTTCCTGTGAAAGGTTCATCACATTGCAGCTGGATCTGGAGGAAAAGGGATTTTTTTTTCTTTCAAAAGGGTTATTTGTAAAGTAACTAACTAACTAACTAAATAAATAAATAAGCTGAAACATGAAATGTGTTATGGCAAATTAGCAAACTGTAAATGTAAAAAAAAAAATATCTGGATTTTGCATTTATTTTTTAAAATGAAAATAATTTGTGCTCACAACAGTACAAACAACAGTCAACATATAATGTAAGCGAATCCATTAAAAAAATTAACATTCAGATTAACATTCAAAGTAATAAAATTCAGACACTTATGTTACTTATGTATAGGGAAAATCCAACAATGGGTAAGTCCATTAAATCCCAATGTACATAAGCATAAGGATGCTGTCTTCTGTCCATAGTTTTAGACAAATTTGAAAGTGGAATGTGTAATTTTTGAACATCCATTAAATCTGTTTTCCAGAATAAGATTTCCATCAATGAAAGAAATCCTGCTCCAGGTACAAGTGCAACACAGTCATTTTAACAATTTAAAAACAGATACAAGAGATAGGAAAATGTAATATGGTTTCCTGAACCAAGAAATCTCATGTACTTGCACACAACTGAATATATTTAGCAATATTATATTTGTTTAAAGTAATAAAAGTGCAGCAAGACAGCAGTTTAATCGATATTAAAATTACTATATCAAATATTATATTTAATGGTATCACCATATTACATGTGCTTCTTAGCAAGGTGTCACAGAAAATTGATGAAGAAAGTTTTTGTATTACGTATCCCAGATGAGAAGTTACTGCTGTGGTCTTGTTCTCAGCCCCTCTGCGAAGGGAATCTGAAAATTATATAAAAAGTGAAACAATAAAAATGAAATGAAAGGTATTTAAAACTCAAAAGATAAGTAAAATGAATTAGAGTTGAAGAAGCGATTGAGTATGAGTTAGACCAGTGGGGAAAATAAAACGGAGGATATTACTCAAACTAGAGAGACAAAATGTCCCCGTGCAGAAACAGAGTATAGAATAAAAGACACAAAAATACAGGTCCTGTTTCTTATAAAACAGGTCTACACCAATACCAGTGTGTTGTTGCATTTAGAATATTCCTGCAGAAGTATTTACAAACAAATTTAACTAAATTACAGTTCACAAGATCAATTTAATTTAGAACATGGATTCTAAATTCATGTGTTGGTTCGACCTTCATCACGAACCATTTGTATGACACCACTGATATACCGATGAATAAAACTGATTACTCCTAAATGTAATAATTACTTCTGTAATAAAATGAACGCGTACCAGAGTACACATTGAGGGAGTCTTGGATTCCAGTATCCATCTGTCCCACACGTGATGACATCAGGGCCCAATAATCTCCATCCTGGTCTGCACCTGAACATCACCGAGTTCCCAGATTGGTATCGAGGCCTCACACCAGAAACTATTACCCCAGACTTCACCGTGGGGGCAGGGCAGGTAGCAGCTGAAAGACACAAAGGACAAGAGATTTTATAGGACATACAAATCTGAAAGTATTGCTTTTAGAAGAATACATGTAAGCACTTGAACACATGTGGGACTGTGTAATTACGAATGACATCAATACTGTTCTCCATAAAACAAGGCTTGCTGCTGTGCAATAAAGTAACCTTAAATTTAGCAACCTTACAGTTTTATATGTCTTTTTTTTTCAGTGTCAGTGGCATTACTCATTTAAAGAACTCATTTAAAAAATCTCCTCTATATTCTAATTTCTTTCTCTTTTTTTAACCACTATAACAACACCAAATCTTTAAAGATTGATTTAAACTGTGAATGATATTCCTGAAATCATATTTCAGTATTTCTTAATCAGTGATATTTTGGGTTACAAACCATAAATAAATGGATGAATGACTAGATAGATAGATAGATAGATAGATTACTTATCAAGTAACAAAAAGGCATATAAAATGTACTTATTTACAGTATAACTGATCAAATATATAGTTTCCAATACAATCTACCAAAATGTTTACTAAATCGTCAAATAAAAAAATCTTTTGAAATATTGGTAAAATATGTGTGAGCATTTTAAAATGCATAATATATAAATGTGTTTAATAAACATAATAATGTTAATGTTGAATAAACAGTAAAGACTCATTATTGTCTATTTTTATTAATCTAGAACTATATGAGCTGCAGTATGACCTGCTTATGCTTTCTAACTGTGTAAATTGTATTAAACTGTAATTACATTGAAAGACATGTCATGTGTATATGTAATCTTTACATATACAGCATATAAAAACATCTAAATTCATAAGGAGTTGGGACATTAGCAAAACAAAACACAAAAGCTCAAAACAGAAAACTTTAACTAAAAAAAAAAACAAATACGGCAGACTTTAAAGGACTGTCTCATGATAGAGCACTGGAAGCGCGATGCGTTTGGCCTTGTGCTGACCTTCACACCGAGGAGCCGGAGCGCTCCATGTGCCATCTTCAGTGCAGAAGATGTCTGAAGCTCCGATCAATGTGCCGAGGCGACATTTGTATGACGCCATGCTACCATGTTTTATTATTCCATTTGTGTCGAAAAACAAGTCTGCATCAGGCACCAGTGGAGGCTCAGGGCACTGGATAGCTGTAAAAGATACACACACAAGTATTTCAGCAGTAAATAAAACACACACATGGAGGAGATGAACATTTAGTTTATTAACCCTGAGTAGATATAACCCTGGATATAACTACTGCTCCAGAAACACATTGAATATTTAGAATTATTAAGTATTAATATTGAACACTAACATTTTTAGTTTTGAGAAAAATAATAAACTGCACAAGTGCAACTTCTAGATGCACACATACAATACAAGTTTACTTATAGTTTACTTTTCTGTCATTTGGAGCTTGCAGCTTGGGCCATTATCCTACAATCACACTAGCATGTAAAAAAGTGACAAACAACCAGTGAGCTGAGATTTTCACTCATTTACACACATCCATTTTTAATCAATAAAGCAACAATCAATACATTTCTAATGATAGAAATGACAAATTATAAAAGGGGTAGAGTTTATGAGACTGTTTATCTAATGAGACTGATTAATTAGATCTACAGCACAGCACCTACATTGCTGGGATGTACCACCGTAACATTTATGGTGGTTCCTATATATAGATCGAATTCTCCTACTCAGTAACAGAAATGTAAGAAAATATTAAATTATAATAATATGGTAACATTTTAAAATGATACCACAGCCTTTACATTTTGGCTTCTCCTATTTCTTACCATTTTTTAAAAACCAAAACCCCAAAAAGTGCAATCCCTAGGCGCAGTCTTTCACTTTCTGATGTACGAGAAAACACTAGACGGTGGATTGGAATTGGAAATCGATGATCACTGAGAACCATAATTAGAATTAAGATAGAAAACGACATGCCTACCCTCACACACAGGTACTCTGCCTTCCCATCCATGTGCTCTGCAGTGTCTCACACCCACGCCGACCAGGCGGTACCTACACACACAAACACGTCAACAAAATTCACTGTGAGATCAAGAAAAAAAAATTTGATGCATGTAATGGCAGTTTTAGTACAGGGTAAAAAAATATATATAGCAATTAAAAGCAAGTATGCTTAAGAACCAGCTAAAAATAATATAACAAGGCAACAAAAGTCAAGTACAAACAAACGTACAGTAAGTACAGCTACAGTTAAAGCAAAAGCCACGCCCCTTAACAAAGAAACCCACCATCATTATGTTTTAATGTTATTATTAACATGTTTAAAAAGTCTTTTTAGCCATAAAATAATGTGTCATCGTGCATCAAGTCTTACCCTTCGTTGCACGTGGCTGTAGCTGTGTCCCCGAACAAAGAGCCTGTGTAGTGATAACGTCCGTTTTGAATCTCCCCGGCCGAGCCGCATTTCTTCTCTTTGAAACAGAAAGACATAGTGATGTGTTGATGCAAGTTTATTCTTTAGGATAAACCCCTTGAGACCATATACATAAATATGGAACACAACTACTTGCTGTTTGTAATATTAATCTGGTATGCTGTATCTGTAATCCGTCATATGGTCATATAGTTTACAACTTATTACAGAGTACAATCGCACTGTTGAATTCTCAATTCTGATTGGTCAGGCGTTATTGATTAATTTTCTATAAAAGCAGCTCTGATAATCATGCAGCTGCTAATCACAGGTTTACATTAATGTGCTTATTCAAATACACTGTAGTTTCTATTCTTTAAAGAGGTGTTAATGTAACATTTATGGAACGAGCCTCCAGTGTCAGAACTTTGTAACAGTCAGAGGTAACTATAACTTTAAGTTTTCCAACAATGGAAAGTCTTCAAGACAGAGGTTTTTTTTCTATACCTGCTGTAATGTAAGTGATTATAGGAACTAACTTGCATCACGGATCTTCCACAACATTAAAAGTAACTTTAAACTGAAAAAAAGGAAGATGTGTAATTCTTTAATTAATACAAAACTGCTGTAGTATAAAAGGAATAAAACACTTTGGGATACGCTGTTAGTGGCAAATAATCAACTTTGCAGTATCAAGTGCCTTTATGAAACCCTGAAATTACAGAATTACAAACGTACACCAAATAAATAAATCACAAAATTACAAGAACAAGGAAAAGAGAGGAAAAAATGCCACATACTTTCACATATCAAACGCAAGTCAGTCCACTGGCCGTTCCTGCAGTATATGGTGCTCGGTCCTCGGACCATGCGGTAGCCATGATTACATTTGAAACGCACGGCGGTATTGGGCTCATAGTGTCTCTGGTCACGGTGTTCAGTGTGGGCATTAGGGAAGTACGGCGGAGGCTGGCATTTCCCTGGAGGACAATTCCAATGGACTTCTCACATACACATTCCACTGTTTTTACATTTCATAAATTACCACTTGAGTTAAAATCAACTCTAAATGGTCTTAAGATGAGCAGAATTACCTCCAGCAAGACGACATTCTGGCATTTCCTGCCATTGGCCGTCTACTCCACATGTGACCTGTGATGAGCCAATCACCTCGAAGCCTTCCTGACAGGAGATAGTGGCGTGTTCTCCGACTTCATACTCCATCTTGTAACCGTCCTGTCCGCTGCTGTTAGGCACGGCGGGGGGCGGGCATGTGACCTGTTCAGGTAACACTAGCACACAGAACAAAAGGTAAATCATAATACTGGACTGTACAATTATTATACAGTGAATGTGAAGGAGTCTTACCCTCTTTACAGGTGGGAAGATCAGGAGTCCAGGAGCTGTCTGCTCCACAGGTGACGACACTCGGCCCTCTGAGGCGGTACCCATCTTTGCAGCTGATGTTTACTTTTGTGTTGAACTTTAGATGACCAAATTTTACTTTACCATTGGCTATGGTAAATTTTTCACATTTGATCTCTAGGAACAGTTAAGAAACATACAGTAAAACATTTTGTAACATCTTTCAAACTGATTAATTTCAAAGATTAAAAAGTGGAACAATACAAGAAAATTCAACTGTTAGTTCTCAGCTAAATTTCTTCATCTCTTACACTGTATACTCTAATGTTTTGGTAAATGTTGTTTATACTGAATAGAACTAAAGGATTATTCAGATAGGACTGGATTACTAGAAATATAGTATACCTGTTAATGTTGTAATGACATGTGTAGTAATGATTAATCCCCACACTACAATCAACCCAGGAGCATCTTCCAGATGTACGCACAGTCATTTCACTAAATATTACATGCATCCTACATACACCTAATTTTATTTATTTGTTATTGTATTAGCCAATACTTGGTTTGGTTTTGGCAAGAGACACCATAAAAGACGTTCTTTATACTAAAATAAAAAGTGTAAAACCTCTTTTACTGTAGGATATGACACAATGTTTATCTTGATTCAGAGAGAGTATACATTACTGGGGGTTATTTCTACTTTCTACTCTTATTTCTACATATTTTATAGAAGCTAAAATATGGCGTAATGTTTTCAAACGTGTACAATAAATAATTACTGACATGACTGATTCAGACAAGACTAAAATCCCTGAGGTAATAATTACATCAATAATAATTACCCCACCTCCACTTGTGAAACTAATCCAGTTTGAATAGGGCGTAACATAACTGAGATGATGCATTGGGTATTTTGAAATGAATGTCATTACTGTACTGCTCTAAAATGAGTGGGTCAGTAATAATAGTACTCTGAAATGATGAGGAGTTGCCAGTATATTTAAGCAGATATTACTCTAAAACAGAATTTAGTTGAGGATTCTTCTTGATTTACTTTGACAAGTCGCACTACGAGGTTTCCAATTTCCAGTTTTCTCACACCGGAGTATGCTGCTACTGCCCTTTAGCCGGAATCCAACATTGCAGGAGTAGGATAAGGTCTCTCCGGGGTTGTATGTGTCCTTTGTTCCGTGAAACGTAGCTTTGTTATTACTCTTGAGCAGTGCACATGTTTCTCCTCTGCTAGGGGCTGCAGAGGTAGAGCGAGAGAAGGCAAAATGAGAGGTTGGAGTTAAAGGTTATGAGACTGTAGAGAAAGAGTCAAGAGACAGAGAGAGCGAGAGACTGAAGATGCAGAATCTGCCAGTGAAAGAGAGAGACACAAAGGATCACAGCATTGTCGCACAAGTCAAAAAATGAAGATGTCCATGTTACTGAAGGCAGCATAAGGAAAATCATTCAGCTCTGAGTGATTCTGGAAAAAATGACACTTTGCTCCAACGTTAAGCAATCTCTGTTTTTACTAAGAACTGGACCAAGTGACGTTTCTATTTGTAATCGGCAGTAGATCTATCCAATCAGATCAGTCAGTAGATCCAATCGAATCAGTCAGTAGATCTATCCAAGAGCATGGAAGAATGAAAGGTCTCAAATGGTCTTCTCATGCCGAGATTATTGAATATGGGCTATTTATGGGTTATTTTTCAAACAGACCAGCAGAGAGTGCTACTTGACTTTAAACTGGATTGCTTAACACTAGACACTAAGACAGTAAAGCCTTGTATAGCCCCAGGAAGATACCCCTCTGTTGCCCTGATTAATAAGACTGAGGAGCAAATATACCCCCATCATACAGCATTAGAGGACATTGAAGAAGTGTGTACTTTTTCAAGTAAATCAACACCCACACTGTAAAATAACCTCTTAAAGGCGCGTTTATTTGTTTCAGGGTGAATTTAGGTGATGTGTTTACAGTTAAAATGAAATATCAAAAAATTTTTGGCATCAAGATCACATTATTTGCTGTTAACAAAAGTCTTAACGAGGATTACGTGAATGCACAGATAATATAATAAAAATCTTACTCAAATAAAAGTAGATTTATCCACAGACAAAAAATTTATAGTCTCAAAATAAACAGAAAAGACACCAAAACCTGAGGAGACTCGATTTAAAAAATCACCTCAGGGCTTGAGGAAGGTCGCGCGCGCTTTTTCTTTAGCATCCATGCTAATATTTTTACTCACCCACTAAGTGCGCGGAGAACGCCAGAAACACCAACGTCCACAACATAACCGCCATATTCAGAGCTCTAACTGCGAAAATCGGGTTTGGAGCCCAGTAAAGAGACTTGAGGCGGTGAAGTTGGACGGAGGCGTTAACACAAAGTCCAACCCTCTGTTTTACACACACACACACACAGAGGGCGAGAAAGAGGCGCTTATTATTACACTATAGTCCTCAGATGATCCGTTACCGCCGCCATTTTGATAGCAATTAACCGCCTTACTAAATCAGTTAGTTTCACAATTATTTTCACAACAGTTTTTGTCAAAGAAAATATCCTGTTTCTCTGGAAAACATGGTGCATTTATTATTATTATTATTATTTCTACATCTTTTAGTCATTTTCAGTGAAGTAACCTACACTGCTTAATAATTCCTATCCACTACAATATATTAATACTCCATTTAATTTAAAGACCACCACAAAAACACAAATAAAATAAACATTTGTTCCTTTTGAGAATATACATTATACACACATGCTTAAACACAAAAAAAATGTGCCCAAAAAATGGCAAAATATTAAAATATTAAGCTTTTAATGCTCTTAACAACAAATCATTGGTGAGGAAATGAGCAAGAATTAAACAAATGCACTTCTGAGAGCTCCTGTGCCTCCATTTGCTCGTTTATGTTTGGGGAAAAGCTAGAAACAGGGAAATTCACTTAATATAGTCTTCTTGTATGCAAAGGTAAAATCATGATAATGATTAAAACGTTTGATGTAAAACGCAAACTAACACATGTCTGAGTGTACAGAATTAAAATAAAAATAAAATGAAAAATGAAAAAAAAACAGTTATACATAATATACAGTTTGCTATCAGTTACTAGATTGTTATATTGAATAAGCTAGTAATTCAGTGTATAATGTCTTTATTTGTGAAGGAAGGTACTGTATAAACCATTTTTACCCACATGACCACCCAACATTAGGGTAAAACTTTGGACACTTGCACCACCTAGGACCCCAGAAATATTTTCATTGTGTTTTGCCCTCCTTTTAAAAACAGTTGTAGGCTTTTTCTTTAGTTAGATCAGTTTTTATAGCCTTCCTGCTAAAGGTGTCCTGCATTTTGTCACAATGCAGCTGGATCTGTAGTAATATTGGATTTTTTTTCCAAAAATAAAATAAAAATAAGCTAAAAACACATTAATAATGTTATGGCAAATTAGCAAACTTTATTCAATGTTCAGAAAAGTGTCTGGATTTTGAATTTTCTTTTTAAATGAAAGGAATTTGTGTTCATGCAAACAGCAGCCTTGCTTGCCCTCAAAAATAAAACAGACACAAATACAGTGACGTATAATGTAAGATAACAGATTAAAACATCAAAATTTGGATTAACATTCAAAGTGACAACATTCAGACACTTACGTTACTTATATGTAGGAAAAATCTGACAATTGGTTACACCATAAATCCCAGTGTACATAAGCATAAGGATGCTGTCTTCTGTCCATAGTTTTGGACACATTTGAAGGTGGAATGTGTACTTTTTAAACATCCTTTAAAACTGTTTTCCAAAATAAGATTTCCATGAAAGAAAGAAATCCTGCTCCATGTACAAGTGCAACACACTTTTTTTGTACAAGTGCAACACTCATTTTAGCAATTTAAAAACAGGTATAAGAGATTGAGAAATGAAAACGTAATATGGTTTCAGAAAGAGTATATCACACGTTCATACACAGAACTGAATATATTTAGTAAAATTTGTTTAAAGACGAGTAGTAAAAGTGCAGCAAGACAGCAGTTTAACTGCTCATTATTATAATATTAAAATGATTAGATTAAATATTATATTTAATGGTATCACTATATGACGAGTGCTTCTTAGCAAAGTATCACAGAAAATTCATGAAGAACGCTTATGAATTATGTATCCCAAATGTGTAGTTACAGCTGTGTTCTTGTTCAGCCAACTCCCTCAGCGAAGGATATCTGGAAAATATGTGTAAAAGACAAAACAATGAAAAAAATGAAATGAAAGATATTTAAAACTCGAGGGTAAATATAATTAGATTTAAATTTAAGAATTAAATTTAATTAGATTTAAGTAAAACAGATTAGAGATGAAGACATGGCAAAAGAAGGGATTGAATATACATTAGGCTAGAGGAGAAAATAAAATGGAGGATATTTCTCACACCAGACAGACAAAGTGTCCTCTCACAGAAGCAGAGTAAGTGATTGCAAAAATTGATTACTCTTAATTTAATTATTATGTCAGTAATAAGATGACAGCATACCAGAATACACATTGAGGGAGTCTTGGCATCCAGTATCCATCTGCCCCACATATGATGACATCAGGTCCCAATAATCTTTTTCCTGGGCTGCACCTGAATATCACCGAGCTCCCAGATGGGTATCGAGGCCTCGTGCCAGAAACTATTACCCCATACCTCACGCTGGGGGTAGGGCAGGTAACAACTGAAAGGCATCAGGAAAAAGATATTTTATAGGACAGGCCAAATCTAAAAGTACTCTTAAAATGCTAAATATAAAAACATAAAAGAGTCATTATTGTCTATTACTTATTAATCTAGAGCTAAATGACTTGCAATATAACCCTTTTATGCTTTCTAACTCAGTTTATTGTTGTAAAAAAATACTGCTTATGGTGTGTAAATTACGCTGAAACTGTAATTACATTAACAAACATGTTATGTCTATATAAAATCTTTAGCATGTATTCTTTAGCAACCTGAATCAGACATATACAGCATATAAAAAAAATCTAAAAACATCTAAATTCATAATGAGTTGGGACATTAAACAGCAAAAGCTCAAAAGCAAAAGCTCAAAATACAAAACAAAACAAACAAAACAAACAAACAAAAAAACAAATACGGCGGACTCTAAAGGTCTGTCTCATGCATGAAGCCTTGTGCTGACCTTCACACCGAGGAGCCGGAGCGCTCCATGTGCCATCTTCAGTGCAGAAGATGTCTGAAGCTCCGATCAATGTGCCGTATCGACATCTGTATGATGCCACGAAACCATGTTTTATTATTCCACTTGTGTCGAAAAACAAGTCTGCATCTGGCACCAGTGGAGGCTCAGGGCACTGGATAGCTGTAAAAGATACACACACAAGTATTTCAGCAGTAAATACACCCATTGAACATTTAGTTTATTAACCCTGAAATGTACTCCTGAGTAGTTATAACCCTGGATATAACTACTGCTGCACAAAAGCACTTTTACATTTATGGTGGTTCCTGTATAAATAGACAGATTGTTCACGACACGGTAACAGAAATGTACGAAAATATTAAATTATACCATGGTCTGTCTGAATACTCGATTCTGATTGGCTGGAAGGTGTGGTTCAAACCGTTGAATGTACAGGTAGTTTTATAACCGCTCTAAATTAATGAGCTGCCTATAAACAATTGTAACCACAGTAACATACAGTTACAGTAGTTAAACTCACAGCTTCATTATTAGTAGAGACGCGGCACAGACGCAGGTAAATCACACACGCATATTCTCTCTCTCTCTCTCTCTCTCTCTCTCTCTAATAACTATTTATTATAATTCGTTCAAATAAAGGTAATCTTATTGCACCACTTTATCTCTGTGTATGATTTAAAGCAGGCAGAATTATAGATCTAACGACCCATATATAAAATAACTAACAAAAATTAAGCGTTATTTTTATTCTTTCAGTCAAATATTGCACTGCAAACATCAATGACAGATTTAACTTGTCAATGCTGGCAAGTGAACATGGTAAGCGGGATAATCCACAGCTAGGTGTGCATTACACGATTTTAATGCACTCCGTGGGCCACTTTGCCTCCACGCCATGCATTAAAATCATGTAATGTACACCTAGGTGTGGATTATCCCTTACATACAATATGGTAACATTTCAAAATGACACTACAGCCTTTACATATTGGCTACTTCAATTTCCTCCCATTTATATCAAAACACCAAATAGTAGAACAATGCTTTCCCTGGAGGATGTCTTATTGCTTTCTGATGCAAGAGAAAACACTAAACGGTGGATTGGAATTGGAAATCGATGATCACTGAGAACCATAATTAGAATTAAGATAGAAAACGACATGCCTACCCTCACACACAGGTACTCTGCCTTCCCATCCATGTGCTCTGCAGTGTCTCACACCCATGCCGACCAGGTGGTACCTACACACACAAACACGTCAACGAAATTCACTGTGAGATAGGGACTGAGATTGAGACAGGGCATGTGATGACAATGTTAGTACATGGTAAAAATTATGTCAATTAAAAGCCAGTATGTTAAAGAACCAACTAAAAAAATATGTTAGAGGCAACATATGACCACTCCAATAAAAAACTGTTAAAAAACAAAAGACTGTAGAAATGCTTGTTCTGTATAAACAAATGTTTAGTTTAATCCTGAGCTGAAAAATATAAGTACAGCTACTATTACTTTTATTAGATTGAGATGTTTAAAAAGTCTTTTTAGCCATAAAATAATGTGTCATCGTGCATCAAGTCTTACCCTTCGTTGCACGTGGCTCTAGCTGTGTCCCCGAACAAAGAGCCTGTGTAGTGATAACGTCCGTTTTGAATCTCCCCGGCCGAGCCGCATTTCTTCTCTTTAAAACAGAAAGACATAGTGATGTGTTAAACCATAAACATAAATATGTTACACAACTACTTCCTGTTTGTAATATCGCTCTGGTAATACAGCATGCTGTACCTGTAATTCCTCATATGACCGTAAAAAGTTTACAACTTCTCGATTCTGATTGGTCAGTAGGTGTTGATTAATTTTCTATAACAGCAGCTCTGACAATAATGCAGCTGCTAATCACAGGTTTACATTAATGCACTTGTTCTAACTTGTTTTTTTTAACATATATAGAAGGAATGGAAAATCTTCAAACAGATGTTTGTTTTAACTTCAAGAGAGAAAAAAAAGAGGCTGGTGAGGGAACGACTGTTTATAGCTTTATAACATTAAATACAACTATAAACTGAAAAAAAGGATGATGTGTAATTCTTTAATTAATACAAAACTGCTGTAGTATAAAAGGAATAAAACATGCTGTTAGTGGCAAATAATCAACTTTGTAGTATCAAGTGCCTTTGTGAAACCCTGAAATTACAGAATTACAAACGTACACCAAATAAATAAATTATAAAATTACAAAAACAAGGAAAAGAGAGGAAAAAATGCCACATACTTTCACATATCAAACGCAAGTCAGTCCACTGGCCGTTCCTGCAGTATATGGTGCTCGGTCCTCGGACCATGCGGTAGCCATGATTACATTTGAAACGCACGGCGGTATTGGGCTCATAGTGTCTCTGGTCACGGTGTTCAGTGTGGGCATTAGGGAAGTACGGCGGAGGCTGGCATTTCCCTGGAGGACAATTCCAATGGACTTCTCACATACACATTCCACTGTTTTTACATTTCATAAATTACCACTTGAGTTAAAATCAACTCTAAATGGTCTTAAGATGAGCAGAATTACCTCCAGCAAGACGACATTCTGGCATTTCCTGCCATTGGCCGTCTACTCCACATGTGACCTGTGATGAGCCAATCAGCTCGAAGCCTTCCTGACAGGAGATAGTGGCGTGTTCTCCGACTTCATACTCCATCTTGTAACCGTCCTGTCCGCTGCTGTTAGGCACGGCGGGGGGCGGGCATGTGACCTGTACAGGTAACACTAGCACACAGAACAAAAGGTAAATCATAATACTGGACTGTACAATTATTATACAGTGAATGTGAAGGAGTCTTACCCTCTTCACAGGTGGGAAGATCAGGAGTCCAGGAGCTGTCTGCTCCACAGGTGACGGCACTCGGCCCTCTGAGGCGGTACCCATCTTTGCAGCTGATGTTTGCTTTCGTGTTAAAGGTTAGATTACCAAATTGTACTTTACCATTGGCTATGGTAAAATTCTCACATTTGATTTCTAGGAACAGAAACATACAGTAAGACATTTTGTAACCTCTTTCTGAGTCAAACCAATTAATTTTGAAGAATAAAAATTGGAAAAATACTAGAAAATTCAACTGTTAGTCCTAAGCTAAATTCCTCCATCTCTTTCATACTCCAATGAGGATGAACTCCAGGCATGCGAAGGGCTTCTGGGCATTTGTTTTTAGTTTAGACTGGATAAAACTAAAGTACTATTCAGACAGGACTGGATTTTCAGACATGCAGTATATCTGTTAACTAATGCTGTGGGAGGACATCTGTAGTAATGATCAATCCCCATGCTACAAGCAACCTAGGAGCATCTTTCAGATGGACACATGGTCACCACACTAAATATTCCATGCATCCTACCTACAGAGTATATTTAACCAGATATTAGTCCAATATTGAATTAATTTGAGGATTCCTCTTGACTTACTTTCACAATTTGCATGACTAGGGTTCCACTTTCCAGTTCCCTCACACAGCAGATAGTTCTTTTTGCCAATCAGCCGGAATCCGGCATTGCAGGTGTAGGATAAGATCTCTCCGGGTTCGTATGTGGCCTTTGTTCCATGAAACGTAGCATTTTTATTTTTGTGGAGTAGTGGACATATTACTGGTCTGTCAGAGGCTGAAGAGGCAGAATCAGCCACAAGAGCTGAGCAAGAAGGAGGGAAAGAGAGACACAAATATTCATACTGTTAATGACTGAGAACTTCATCCTACAAGCATTTTCTTTTGAAGAAAATAAAGATCTCCATGTTACTGAACCCTTTTAGTGCTGAGTGATTCTGGGAAATGACACTTTGTCCCTGTTTTTTTCCTGACAGTTACTAAGAACTGGACCAAAATGTCTATCAAATCGTATCACGTCACGGTTTTCCGTGGAATTCGGGAATTCACAAGATCACACATAGATGACTCATTTCTGTACTCCTTAAGTGTTTTATTCACCACACATTAAAAAAACAAGAACTGGCCAATGCAGAATCCAACGGAAGTTGTTTTAGTTCAAGTTTACGTTTCGACACAGTAAAAGCAACTGCATCACCATTACAGCACTCAGCAACGATGCCATTATCCAACATGCCTCTTTTCAAGTGCACTGACACTAGCCATTTGTTAGGTCATGTATTCAGCAAAGGGCAGTGCTCTCCTCCAAGTGTGGAGCAACAGTTCGAGAAAGAAATGGGTCTTTGAAACCTCCCAGATAGGAAAACTGGTGGGAATTGGTGCTAATTAAACATGAGAAATGATAAAATAAAATAAAATAGTTCGTTTGTCTGAACCATCTGAATACAAAAAATGTATTAGAAAATGAGGGAATATATAAAAAATAAAATAAAATAAAATAAAATCTCTGTGCCTGTCTTTCTTCTTTACCAAAAAAGGGCTGGTAACAAAGGATTTTTTAAATTTATGTCAGTTGTTGATGTGTGTAGGAAAAAAGGATATAAAATCGTACCCACGTTTTTGACGCACTAAAAACGGTGCCAATACTAAACTCTAAATGTTGTCATAAAGCGTAAAATTTTAATATTTAAAACAAAACAAGTGCACTCCTGAGAGCTCCTGTGCCACCATTTGCTGGTTTACTTTTGCTGCAGTGAACTGTTTGGGGAAAAGCTAGAAACAGGGAAATTCACTTATATAGTCTTCTTGTACGCAAAGGTAAAATCATGATAATGATTAAAATGTTTGATGTAAAATTCAAACTAACACATGTCTGAGTGTAGAAAATTTACCAAAAATATCTTCTGGGATGTTTTTTTTTTTTTTCTTAAAAGAGTAGTCATTATTTGGTTATCTGCCTCACCTGATACAGCCCATCAAGGGCCTGATAACAAGCTCATAAATGGAACCAGGACTGATAGAGCAGGGAGAGATCTACAGTATTTGTTTAATTCTTGCTAATTTTCTGATAAATGATTTGTTGTTAAGACCATTATTATTGCTTAATATTTTGCCATTTGGGGCTTGTCCCATTTTATTTATTTTTTTTGCCCAGGAATGTACTGTACACAGTTATAAACACAGTGTTAATGACCCTAATCCTAAATCCAGCTGGTGGTCTTGCTGGAAAAATCATGCAACAGTAACCTTACTGAACGAGTGGCCAGTGGGAAATCTCCTTTGGCACAGTTCCAGTTCCTGTAATGTTTTTTGGATGAAAGCATTTACCATCCTCACCAGCTACTGAACACATTAGATACAAGAATTTATTTCTCATTATTCATACAAAAAATGTGCTGATGTGGATGTTCCATAACATTTCTTGGCTATTCAGTCAGATGATGAAATTAGTTTTTGTATTCTTTCAGTGGATGATATCCTGAAATAAAAAGCCTCAAATGGTCTTGCTGAGCAAATATTTCTAAATGGAGTGAGCTTAGTAATTCAAAATGCATTGTGGATGTGACATTTGAAATCATACTGACTACTATATACATACTGTGTACGTTACAGTTTATCAGCGTTATGGATGTGTATCTCTTGGAGAGAATTTTGGGTAAACTATAAAAACACAAAGATCTTTCCAGAAAACATAAATATATGAGATTTACATTAATATAAAGATACTGTTAAAGATATTGTTGTTATGGCATGTGGGTCAAAGATACAAAGGCTCTTTTTTTTGCATTTAATGGCATCATCAATCATATCATAATATGAATATGATGCATATTCACAATATGATATGATAGAAATCAACTCTTACCTCTCTGTTTAGAGGAAAGATAAAAATGATAACATGGTCCACATTACAATTTTAATATCAAATGTTTAAATTAACATAAATAGCCATGTATACATTACTGAGGGAAATCCAGTGTTCTGGATGTTAAGTGGCTGAAACAGCACTTCAAACAGCACTTCATAGTTAACTTTATTAAACAACTGAAATTTAGAAAAACTAAAAATTATAAAATAACTTAGAGATTACCTAACGATAAAAGAATTTAGAGATTACCTAATCCTTGGTCTCTGCGTGTTGTATATATGATGGATAAAAGAGTATAAAAGTACTCTAAAAATCTTAATTGAGTATTAAAAGTGATTCTTACCTACACAAGTAGGAACCGTTCCACTCCATCCGTTAATCAGGCATTCCCTAACGGGCTCTCCTTGTAGAACGTAGCTAAAAAAATGACATTGAACAGCGTCGAGAAGTTGTAAGCAAACATATTTCAGATTAAAAATGGCATGAGCATTAATCAGAGAGATTAAAACTCACATCTTGAGGAGAGTTAGAAAATACACTACTTGTACTAGGTTTTAACTGCTAAAGAAGTGCATTAGATTGTAGAATGGAACTTGGAAGTGTGCACTCTGTCAATGAGAGTTGTCTTAGCCAGCCTGTTTTAGAAAGCTGTAGGAGGGAATATTTTCTGAACACTACAAATTTAACATTCCTAAGTTTTCTGTGTGGTTGAAGAACCATTTGTGTAATGCTTTATAAATGATGCTGCAATACTGCTGCGATATACACCAATCAGCCATAACATTAAAGGTGACAGGTGAAGAGAATAACATTGATTATCTCGTTACAGTGGCACCTGTCTAGGGCTGGGATATATTAGGCAGCAAGTGAACAGTCAGTTCTTGAAGTTGATGTGTTGGAAGCAGGAAAAATGGGCAAGCATAAGGATCTGAGAGACTCTGACAAGGGCCAGATTGTGATGGCTAGACGACTGGGTCAGAGCATCGCCAAAACAGCAGGTGTTCCCGGTATGCAGTGGTTAATACCTACCAAAAGTGGTCCAAGGAAGGACAACCCATAAACCAAAGACAGGATCACTGGAGCCCAAGGCTCACTGATGCACGTGGGGAGCGAAGGCTATCCCGTCTGGTCCGATCCCACAGAAGAGCTACTGTAGCACAAACTGCTGAAAAAGTTAATGCTGGCTCTGATAGAAAGGTGTCAGAACACACAGTGCATCGCAGCTTGCTGCTTATGGGGCTGCGTAGCTGCAGACCGGTCAGAGTGCCCATGCTGACCCTGTCCACCGATGAATCACGTTTTCTTTTACATCATGTGGATGGCCGAGTGCACGTGCGTCACTTACCTGGGGAAGAGATGGCACCAGGATGGGACCAAATGGGACCTACACAATATTAGGCAGGTGGTTTTAATGTAATGGCTGATCGGTATATTTTTGTTGTATGAACAATCTTAGCTTTTGTCGAAAGCTGCTGTGCGGACAATGTTAGTTTTTGTCGACCTGGAAACAAGATACCTCATTTCTCCAGCTAGATACAAAAAAATTTATTTGTAAATAAATTTGTACCTAACGTGAACCTCGACTGATCGGATTCGAATCATGTGACTGACAATGAGCTTCTTCGATTTTATAAATGGATTACGCTGTTAGGTTTAAGTCAGTTATTTATTTCAATTACACTCCATTTTAATTAACATTTTGTGAAACTTGGTTGTTTTATAATTTGACTTGTGATGATATATAAACAAATCCATAATAAACCTAGCCAATCATTTAGGACAAACGTAATTGTGCACTATAAAAATATGGTAGCAGACGTATTACAGTGGCTGAGCTCCATTAGTAGAAAATTTGTTTATATATCATGCCGTGCTTAGGAGGCACTTTTTCACCGTTTAGTCTTTGTGAGTTTTGCCTTTATTGGAGTTTTGTGGGCGTCACTAAATGTAAATCAGCTGTGCTGGTAATTTACAGCTAATTGACATTTATCAACATACGCACATAAGGACAACGAACAGCTGATTTACATTAACTGACTTTTTTGTTCAGTTTAGCCTATGAAACATTTACACACAACTTTACTAAATGACTGATGAATGAGGCACAATGTCAGGACGGCATTAAAGAAATGATCACTCTACATGTTTTCAAGAACAATACGACCTAACCTTCGCAGAGTCAGTCAAATTCTGATAACATTCTGATAACTTTATCTATCAGCCGGGTTGGACAGGAAGAAGAGAAATCAGTTTTCCTTCAGAGCAGGTGAATGTCTGACAAGTCTGCAAATCTGAGTACCCAGAAGTTGTCTGTCAATGTAAAGAAACCCGCAGAGGCCTTGTAGAATTTCACTGCATAATTTAACTGCAGACCTGCATGATATAATTTCCCTGATTAATTTATGTAAGCTAGCTCTTTCCATTACCCTTCATTGCAGAATGCATAGGCTTTGTCCCCGAAGGCGTTGCCCATCTGTCTGAATCGCCCGTTCGGTATCTCTCCAGCAGAACCGCACCTTTTCCCTGACAAAGGGAGTAAAAAGGTGAGTATTTCCTTCTTTGTTTTGGCACTGGAGCTACCTGGCTGTTCTAGCTAACAAGTAACAGATGTTTAGAACCATTATCTCGCAAACCGCATGCTAAATTCATGTCAGAGTTGTTTCTAACAATATTTGTACTAATATCTGTGTTCAAAAGAGCTGCAGCTGCAGATTCTCAGCGATGTAATCAGTCAACATCGGAACAAAAGGGAGGGACTGTCGGATACTATCGGAAAATATACAACATTTCATTAGTCATGCAAGTTAGTCCATCAAGTAAAACAAGCTTTCTATGACACACAAACACAGCAACACATGTCCAAATACACACTTTTGTAGAGAGTGACTTGGTAACTCTAACTTGCCCCAGGTGTGAATGTGTGTGTGTGTGTGTGGTGCCCTGGCTAGTACTGGCATCCCATCGGTTCAACCCCAACTAGGATAAAGCTCTTACTGAAGACGACTGAATGAATGTACGCTTCCCCACATCACTGCTTTACCACCTGCCGTGTTGAATAACCATTTGGCAGTGTTTATTTGTGTCAAGTTGAATAGATAAGATGCTGATTATGAGTCTTAGCATTAAGTAAAACAGCACTTTGCACTCATTTGTTATTCTAAAGTAGGATTTAGTAGTTCTAAAAGTGGTTATTTTTTAAATATTTATGTTCATTGTTGAGTTTTATAGATTTTACCCTGTTTGACTGGTCACTTGGGTTTAACACAAATGTTAATAACTTAAAAATAAGTAGATCTTTGAGAAATTGAATCTAAAAAAAAAAAAACTGTGGAAAGTTCAGAAATAAAAAGCTCCAATAAATAGAAAAAACACTACTGTGCACATTTCAATAGCGTTAATGAAATAAAACTGTCCTGAGTTAAAAGGGTTCCTCTGATGTATAGGGGAAATATTTAATCACTAGAAATGCAATGATGATCTTTGTGACCTCTTTGTAAAGCCAAAATAGTCGGTTATGTCAAGATAAAATGGCGCCTACTGTTACCATGGTTACCACAAATAGCGTTGTATTTGGACTCGTACAGTGCACTGTGATTTGAGGAGAAGACTAGGTACAGTTATGATAAAGGTACAGAGTTGGTGTTTATATATTTAGCAGTCTAAGGTAGAGTGTTGTTGTTGTTGTTGTTGTTTACAAAATAAACACTTACTCCTGCACTCCATCCCCAGAAGACTCCACTGTCCATTCTGACAGAAGGAGAAGCGCGAGCCGTAGCTGTACGTGTAGCCGAGCGCACATTTATACACCACTCTGTCTCTGTTACTAAACTCCTGCTTCCCTTCATACCTTTCCTCCAGCTGTTTACCCGGATACACAGTCGGAGAGCCACACTTCCTACCTGTATACGAAACTGAAACAAACAAACAGACAAACAAACAAACATGAAGGAAACAATCAAATCCCGAGGAGACGCGATTTAAAAAATCACCTCAGGGCTTGAGGAAGGTCGCGCGCCCTTTTTTTTTTAATTTTAGCATCCATGCTAACGCTTTTACTCACCCACTAAGTGCGCAGAGAACGCCAAAAACACCCAGGTCCACAACATAACCGCCATATTCAGAGCTCTAACTGAGCAGTTTGGAGCCCGTTAAAGAAATCTGAGACGTAACACAAAGTACATCCCTCCGTTTTACATACACACACACACACCCACACACTAGATTAGATAGAGGCACGCCCTTATTATACTATGGCTCTCAGGTGATCCGTTAACGTCGCCATGGTGATAACGGTTTCACCGCTTACTGAACCAGATAGTTTCATTATTATTTTATCGATATTTTCTGTCAAAATATCCCCTTTCTCTAGAAAACATGTTGTAATTTTTTTTATTTCTCCATCTTTTAGTCATGTTCAGTGAACCTACCCACACTGTTTTCTAATTCATGTATAATACTGTATATTCAAAATTAATACTCCTTTTAAAGACATGAACCACCACAAAAACACAAATTAAATAAACATTTGTAAAGCTTCAGGTGATTAGCTTATCTCAAATAAATAAATCTCAAAAAATAATGATGATAATAATTCATCAGGTTCCGCACACAGTCACTGAGTTTAATTCTGAAGCTTCTGTATGAATCAACTTTGTAGTAATTTGTATTAGTCTTGGATAAATATTACAATAAAATTAATGAAAAGAGTTTCTGGTAATGGGACCTTCTGCATACTGTAAGCTGATGAAAATCATACTGAAGGACAAAACACAGGCACTAATAACAAGCAGGAAAAGCATAGACTGAGAGGCCAAACCAATGCTGCAGTAGTGGAAAAAAAAAAACAGACAGGAGATCCTGATTTATATGGTTATATGGACAGATACGCTTAAAAAAGTAACAGCAAAACAACAACATCCTGGTGATAAATAAGGAGGAGAAAACAGAGTTGCCTATTATGAGTAACGATAACATTCATACAAAATGGAAGCTAGAGAAATAGCAGGAAGTGAAAGCAGAAAGAGAGTGATTGACGTGTTGGTGACATAAGCACATGGAGCTGTGGAAGTGTGTCTCCATTCCAGGATGCCAGGAATGATATCATCAATCTCATACCACAAGTGTGTAATCTTGGGAAAAGCTAAAACACTGCATTAAACCGGGAGGAGGATAACACTTACGCGGTATACACTTACTGGCTAGATGCTGGTGGTTATTTGGAGACTGGAGCTCATATTTTTCCATACAAAATTGATATTAATCATCATCTAGAACTTAATCACTCCCATGTCAGAGTTACAGCTGGACTAAGAATGGACCATGACCTAAATATTATGTCCTCAGTGGTGGTCTGGTGGTCACCTCTGTTCACTAATGGACTGGGTAGATGGGAGCTGATACATCATTGTAAAAAAAAAAAAAAAAAAAAAAAAAAGCGCAGATTGTCAGGTTACTGAAAAACTGCAAAGTTCGGAAGTCCTTAAAGAAAGTTAAAGTTACAGCTTTACCTCTGAGTATTACAAAGTACTGAAACTGGAGACTCCTTCCATAAATATTACATAAATGTCTCCTCACAGAAAACCTAATTATTTTCAATAATTACCCTTTCGTATAATCTGTTACAATTCCCCATATACAGTATAATCTGTTAGAATGAGCACTTTGATATAACATTTGCATGGGACCAGGCCATGCTGTTATGGAAAATTTATCAACACCCACCGACCAATGAAAGTTTATAAAAATATTTCAAAATCATTTTGGTGAAATATATTTAGACATTCTTAAATTTGAGATGTCAAGGCATGTTATAGGGAGGAAATTTTAGTCAAAACTCAAAATTTCATCATTTTTGTCAGAATTCGTCTGCAGCCACATACAATGGGTCTTCCCAGACTGCCATACAAAGGCAATGTACTCATAATATAAAGGTCTTATGATACCTCCCAGCATAATAATATGGCTGTAAATGGAAAAAACACTACAGATGCTGGAAACAGTGATTCCAGATGACTCTCAGCAGCGTAAGTTGAAACACTGCTCTGTCATTGTATGCTCAAAAATTATAGGTTAAGAGTGTTTTTCTGGAGCATGCTTAGTCTTGTAAGATAAAGATCCTCGGCTCTGTGTGGCAGTTGCCTGTATGGAAATAAAAATTTCACCACACTTCAATTTACTAGAATGTTCTTACTTGTAGGGTTTCCTGTCTGACTGGATAAGCTTCATTTTCACTGTAATTTTTATAACATCAAGATTATCCTGTTTGGGCACAAAGAATGCCCAAGTGCATTGGGAAGATATCCAGCACAATAAAATGATTCATTCTGTGCCCAGTAAAAAAAGTCCCGCCTTTGCTTTTCCACAAAAACACATCACGCTCCACCTTCACGCGGTAATTACTGTAACGCCCATTTGAATGCACATACTGTCACTTTTTAGCCTACACACTATTAAATTGAATATCATTCATGTTGTGCTGTTGGAATAAATCACAAAACTGAACACATTAGCAGGTACCACATATTTCCTGCGCCTGCATGTTCCTGTTTTTCTTTCTGCTTCATGTAAATGTTGTGGTTGACCATCATAAATATCAGTCAATGCTATGTTTGACACCAAAACACATGCTTCTTTGTGCTTTAGTGGCCTTGTTGACTTCCAGCCTGTTTTCATTTTAAAGAAGTTCATGAGAAAACAGGCTGGAACTAAGATGGCAGGAAATGGGCCTCAGAAGCCACTCCTGAGCTCATGACGGACATAAAATGCCCACGTCTCTGTCTGTCTGAAGAAAACGAGGTCCTAAATAATTAGGCTGTGTTGTTTTGACACTGAAAGGAAGTTGGCTTCGAGATGGAAAAGCACAGTTCAGAGCCAGACCTTGTTTGGTTTTATTGGCTCCAGTAGCTATGTGTGAGCAGCTGTAGTGGTTTTCTTAAGTTAAGTTTTTCACAAACAGACCTGGTTTTGACCCTGCCTTGACCTTCTCTTATGAGAGGTTTATAAAAGATGGAAATGTTTGCTGGACTTTATTGGTCATTTGAGCCAATCTAGCATAGTGATTAAAACATACTAGCACCATGGTAAAGTGGTGAGTTTATCATAAGTGAAAATGTAAGTGTTAATCATCGTCCTAAAGCTTGAAAAAATCTCAGATTTCTTGTGTGTGGCGTTAGTGGTGTACATTACATGTATTCCATTTGGTAGAGTGACTCTCTGGAAACCCTGTGATTGTGGACACCTTCACTCCCATTAGTCCCTTCATTAGTCCAAATCAGTGAGAAATGGACATTTTTGCTTTGTCTGGTTTGATTTTGTTTCACAAACAGCTCTGACAATAGTGCAGCTGCAAATCACAGGTTTATAAAGTGCTTGTTCTAATATGTTATCGCTTCTATAGTAACTTTTGTTCTGTTGTTGATATGGTGAAGTTTTCTGTGAGGAGACGTTTATTTAACATTTATGGAAGGAGTCTCCAGTGTCAGAGCTTTGTAACAGTCTGAAATAAACCCATAACTTGATGGGGTTTTTTTTGTTTGTTTTTTTTTTTTGACATTTTCAGGACAGTTTCTTTTCAGGAGTTTATGCTTTATAATTTGTGATTTATGATTTTTAATACCCATTAAAAATCATATAACTTGATTTTCTTTTTTAAAAAAAAAAAGAAAGAAAGAAACTATTATATGGGGTGTAATTAAGTTTGAAAGTTATATTACGTCTTCAAATAAGCATTAAACATAAACTGTGGTGTATAAAAAGCACACTGATAACTGATTTTAAATCCCAAGAATTTAATCACATTTATAGCTATAAATAACACAAGACAGAACCATCACCACTTAAACACTGAATTCACTGAATGGAAAGATCAAGCAGCAAAACAACTGATAAAGATATTACAGTCAACCTGTAAAATAAAAACATTTCAAATAAAAACAATACAATTAAAATATTCAATAAAATTATGGTGTGAGGTGTTTCTGGTTGGTCTTTCAGTAAGGCATTTAAATTAACAAGATGGAAAGAAAAAGTTAATTCCCACTGACATTTATTACACTATCTACACTTCCCCTGAGTGAGGACGGTGTTACTGGTGGTTGTAAATGACTGATATACAAAATCCATTGTTTATAGAGATCAGAACAGAACTGGGAAAGTAAAATATGTCATGATATAATGTTACCTCAATGTCCCATCACCACACAGACAATAGGCTTGTGCGATACAACGTTATTATCGTCCCTACACGATATTACATTGCCACGATATCCAGTGACACTTATCGCAGTTTATATTATATTACCAGACACCAATTATTACATCAGTATCGCACAAGCCTAACAGACGACGAAGAAAAGAATGGAGAAACTGGTGAACAAGAGCTTGATGAATGGAAAATGAAAAAAAGTGCCTCAAAAATACAGCAGTGAGGGTGTTAATTATTTTCATTGTGTCCAAAGAGTCAGTAATTGCAATCACAAAATATTTCCATTCCCTTTTTAGTTTTTTTTTCACACTTTAAAAGCTCATTTTGCGTATTTTTTGCTCGTTGCTTGTACGTATTGCCTTCTTATTTTACTCATGACATTCCTTAAAATGTTCAGAAGTTTTCTGAAGATCTTTACTAAATACTCGACTGGTGATACCAGCCATCGGTATTCTGTGCGAGGTAATCAGCAGCTGTGGCACGAAAAACAAACTGTACAAATAACTCCTGTAGCGCGACCCTGATTAGCCCTTCGAGGAGATCTCAGACTATAACAGAAAATGTGAATCCCATCAGTTTTTATGCTAACTTTATCCCATAAATATTATTACTTTAATTGAGAATGAGGCACAGAGGCCACACCCCTTTTACTGAGATTTATGCTGAGGAGGAGGAACATACACATCAGCCATCACAGTTAGCTGGATTTCTGCTTTCCGTAGTAAGTTAAATGCAGCATTACAGGCATGGAGACCATGGTGTTTCCGTTTAAAGGAAAGGGAAGGAAGGTACATCTGCATGTTGTGTCATTCTGCTTGTGTAAGACACAATCTTGTCTGAGTTTCTGGGATTAGTGCCCAAAAGGATTACATGCCTGGTAATGCAGCTCACATGCTTCCTGATTGACTCATTATCCCACTACAACGTCAAGTGAACACGCACAGTTGCAGACTGAGGATTCAGTAGTGGGGTGGAGTAGCTCTTAGATGACCTAATGACACATAAATCATTCAATTTGGGAATTAAATAACTTCATAAAACAAGCAATGCCACACAATCCACTCGCCACTGGGCACAAAGGCACAGCGACATTTAGGTGTAATTTCTTGGCAAATACTTTTCCAAAGAGACTTACGAATGAAAATGCTAACTGTTACCCCAAAAATAATCAATTATCCAAGTTTGGTGTCCATCTTCAGATTTGCACTGGAGCTGAATACAAGCCAAAATTTTCATATTCTTTCTTCAGATATTAATAAGTGCATATTAACAAACTTAAGTTTAAAATGGAACAATATTCAATAATACATCACTTCCACTTTTCACCATAGGGGTGGAGCCTAAGTAAAGAATAAAGCACTTTCTGGAGCATGCTGTTGTAGGAAAATAATCAACACAGGGGAAGTGTAATGATATGGAGCTGATATGGATAAATGTTGATTCTTTTCCTATGACAGCACATACTGAAGTATTTTATTCACAGCAATTTGCCAACGATTAAAATTATTTATTAAAGAACTACACGTCATACTTTTTATCCGTTTATAGTCACATTAATGGTGTGAAACATTCACAAAACAAGTTAGCTCCTGTTATCACTCAGGATTGCTTGAACTTAATAAGACAAAAACGCAGCTTGTCATGTTACCGAGAAACTGTAAAGCACTATGGAAAATGTATGGCTTTACCTCTGACTTTTACAAAGCACTGACACTGGAGACTATAAACGACCAATTACAACTGATATTTCAAGAGCACTGTAAGATAATATCAAATAATTGGGATATATTAGTTCAAATTTAAACTTAAATTTGTAAATGTGGACTTCCTCAGCTATTGTAACAAGATTACGTACCTTACATTGTTGTTTGAAGCAAGAATATGAAGATTTGTGGACGTATTTATGTCTCATAGTCGTCCATGAATTGTTAGCTATGTTAGCCTCGTAGCAAACCTCAGACACCAAACATGCGTCAGCTGACTGACTACATTTATGCTAATGAGAGCAGTGTGTACATTTGATTGTTTTGCTGAACTATTTCTTTAAATGAGCCAACCATAAAGGCAGACAGACAGACAGACACACGCACAACACACACATACACACACACAGAGTTTCTGGGCTTGGCTGTGGACGCAAGATGGTGTAAGGTGTGAGTCTGACTCATCCAGGTGGAGATTTAAGTGCTTGAGTGTCTTCAATTCTGTCCATTGTCTCAAACTCCAGGACTCCAGCAGTCCGGTGCTTCCTGTGAACCACAACAGAAAGTTCACTCTCACCTTCAAAGACCATATCTCGCTCAACAAGCACTATCAGAACATAAACAGTGTCAAAATATATCTCAATAAGTCCATGTTGAAAGAGTGGAAATGTATTATCATCTGAGTCACTTCTAACAAAAATTTCCATCTTCCCTTTGGATCATCACCAAACTGTGCTGAGACGCAAAGTGATGGAGCTACGTTACGTCTGTGATGTCTTTTTGTGCATTGTGTAGATAGAAGCGTGTCATACAGAGTCAGAAACCACATCAGCAAGTCTGTTTGAAACACTGAATAACTCAAACGAATCACGAATCAACTGTGTAATGATTCAGGCAGATAGTACGTTGCTTAACTGTCAGCTTCCTTTACTTATTAGCAAGATTAGCCTTGCAGGTTAAATGCAAAACTAACAGACTAACTCTAGACACAAGACTGTTTAGATTTGGGATACAGAGGGGAAAAATTGTGTACACTTCATTTTTGGCTGAACAGTTTGGATGAAAGTATTAGATGTATATCAGATGCAGATGTTTTCTTGAAGCTGACCAGTGTAGATAGCAGGTCCAGGAGCTCTACACACACAAAGAAAGAGGTCAGAGCTGAAAGGCCAGGCTGGTTTGAGCTGACAGGAAGGATATGGTAACTCAAATAACCACTCTTTGCAATGGTGGTGAGCAGAAAAGCATCTGCTCTTAGCCAAGAACAGGATTCTGAAGCTACAGTGGGCACAGGCTCGCCCAAAACATCGCCAGGTCTTTTTCCAAGTTGTTTATAGACTTAACCACTGGACGTGTCAAGGTGAGTAATTAAAGCTAAATAGCACCAAAATGTTTCCAAATTGGGAGAAAATGGAGTACAAATACAATTTAACAAAGCAGCAAGATGTGCTTTAATGCTTTCTTTTGATGCTTTTTTTTAAAATGATGTTCTGTCTGCATGTATTCGTCATTCTGTCATGTATACACATATAGGTGTAGGTATACAGAGTAAGAAATCAAACTTGTTTCTCGGCGAGTTCATCGGTCTCCTGCGCCTCAGGGACATCTGTGGAGCTCAGCGATGGAGGCAGAGGGGTGCAGGGTGGGTTTCCGACGCTGAAGACCCGCGGCCGCTTCACCTGGTCCTGGCTGGACATGGGAGTGAAGCTGTTCCTCCTCATCACAGCTTCCTGTTTGCTGTTGGCCTGCACACAGAGAACAGCCAGGGTGAGGAGAAGGAGACGCCAATGCTCAGTGACATACGCAAGGAAAACGTCAAGAGCACATGTTGGCAACAAAACAATGTTCTCTATGTCTGGAACAAACAGAGAAAAAAAGGACTGAAAGAAAACTTGGCAGAAAGAAGTGCTGGCAGGACACCAGTATCAACATTACAACTACATGAGAAAACATAAAAGAGGCCGTTTTCATTCTTGTTTTTCTTTTACATGATTACACGATTTATTCTGTTTTTATTTCATTTATATTTACTTATTTACTGTTTTTCATGTTGTTTCTTGATTTATATTATTATTAGTAGTATTAGTATTATTATATTTTGAGCTGCATTTTATGTATGAAAGATCCTATCTATCTATCTATCTATCATTCTGAACTCTCTTGTGTTGTACTTTTCCAGACTTACATTCATTCTTTATTCAGTTTTTACTATTACTTTTATTACCATCTTTTATTAAAGTTACTATAGGTTATTCAGACTGATACATCTTTTATTAATTTTATTTAGAGATGACTGATAGCGAATCCTTGACTATCAGATGATATCGATACCCATTTGATATATTTTCTTTTAAAACTACTAAGCTTTAAAATTATCTTTTTAACTGAAGCACTTAAAAAAACAGGGAAAAAAATGCATAGCTAAAAACATGACTTACACAAAACCACAGCTTTTTTTATTCAATGAAGAAAATATATGAATTTAAATGAATTATAAATACCACAGTATACATGAGATCTCAGAAAAGAGTATTATGACAAAATTGATCATGATATTGATATTATATGGCACAATATCCATCTTGGGTATCGCATTGGTTCTATCTCTAGTTTTATTATAATTAAAATTGAAATTTTATTATAATTGAAGTTACTCTGGGGAAAAAAACAACTAAATACCTACTGGATGCTTTTGCACTGTTGGCTTTATCCATGTTTGATGCTTTTGGAGTATCCTTAAGCCATTTTTTGTTTTAAGTTCTAGTTGTCTTCAAGAAGCTTTAACTTTCACATTGGTTTTCAAGGTGGCATCAGTTTTACTACATTAAACGAGTCTGAAACGAAGTGTTTAGAGGCACAGAGCACATGATTCATGAAGGTTACATCTGTACAGTTAACAGTCATCTGTCTGCCCTTTGTTTTAGCACAGAAGACACAACAGCCGTTAGAAATTGCAACAGCTCTATTTAAAGGACCTTGATGTCTAAAGCAACTGTCTGAGTGAAAAGTCATGTTGGGTGAAACACTGATGAAAACGAGCCAAATAAAATGTGTAAGAAGCAATGCAGAACATATCAAGAGAAAACTACAACGCTAGCCAGATTTGAGTATCTTTTACGATAGTTGACAATGTGAGGACAGAATACTACATCTGAAACGTAGCTGAGACGTTGACCAACGACTTGCTGGATTTTTTTATTGAGTCTGTATTAATGGACTTAACTAGCTAGCTTTCTCGTCTCGTCTCGTTATTACATTAACATAGCCACCATTTTTACAGTGAAGTTTCCGGGTTAGCTAATAAATCTAGTGCTGAACCACTCTACACTGGAGAAGTGAGAGAGAGGAGAGAGGGTTTTATGTGTGTTATGTAAGTTGCACTGATGAACATCCGCTGTTTAAACTTCCAGTTTCTGTGACTATCACTTTGTTTTGTGTGGTTTGTGTTTTTAAGGGGTCACTGCGGGAGCTTACTCACAAACGAGTGTTGTGTGCCTTTAAAAGTCACTGTGGTCCTCAAGCCTACATGCCCACACTGCAAAAACAACAAACGTTAAGAGAAACTGGCTAAAAGCTTTGTTACTTCCTATTTAGGTTGCAAGCAGAGTGAACAGGATGCCATTTGAGATTTGCCCTAACTAGACAATTTGGAAATAGCAACAGTGTGGAGGATTATGGATAATCTGCCAAACCACCGTCCAGTGGGAAAGCTCTATTCGAGCGAAGTATTCATCATGACTCGGTAAATGACTGGGTTTCTCAGAGCCATATCCTGGCCAGAACATCTCATTACGTGATTGGTAAAAATATGAGGAATGTGTTATCCAAAAAAAAAAAAAAACCTCCTCTGAATGTTGAACAAGCTAACACACACACACTCCTAAATATAGAAAATGACTCTACAATTCCTAAATAGAGAAAAAGAGCAGGTTTCATGTTGAATTTTTTTTAGCATGCTTCAACTTTAAGTTCGACTCAAACAGAACACAAGGTTTAAAACAGCAATTTCACAACGTCCTCAAGAGACGTTAGTTAACTTAAGCTTAGTGCACGCTACACAGTTCTTGCCCCCGATTTCCCAGTCGCTGAATAATTTTGGTGCTCTCAGGGCGATTTACTGAGGTTCCAATATTTTCAAGCATATTTGATTTTTTCGAATGCGTAATGTGAATCCCTTTGCGACTAGTTGCAAGAACAATGCTGAGAAACAGCCAGTGACAGCCCAAGAGGAAACCAAATCCATGTGCTGTAATGCGCAGCAGATCCCTGAATCTAGTTTACTGTTCATCTCTATGTGTGGGAGGGTGAGTACAAAATGGAAGCACAATAATAATGCTTCTATTAGAAATTATTTGGCATGTTGTACCACAGAAAAAATAAAAACAAACATGACATGATTCCTGGAGGCCCATGTTAT
>CM040469.1:23251651-23297670 GCA_022758105.1 Pangasianodon gigas
TGACTGAAATGTGGAAGTGAAAGTGGCTGCAATCCAAATGAAAGGTTAGTTACAAATGCCTTTTCTGATTCTTATTCTTTATTCTTATTCTTTTTTATTATTACAACTAATAATAAAATCAGATAATAAAATGATTCTCTTTTAAGAAAGATTTTAAAACATCTCTCTTTTTCCAGTGTGGTTAAAAATGCAATATTTTCTTTATCACACTGTTGGTTTTTTTATCCCTGACTTTATTCCATACTTAATTATTCTTTACAAATATCCAAAAGCTTTATTCATGGATGGTGAATCTGCAGGGAATGCATTGAACAGCAAGTGATTCAACCTTCCTAATATAACAAAAACGATTTACCGTAAGCCACAGGCGTGAGTTTCAGCACCACATGGAGGGGACACCTCAGATAAGTCAAGTCATCTGTAACACAAACCACAGTCTACATTAGAACTCCAACAGGAGGCAGAGACAGTGGGGTGCAGGAAGGACACGGCCACATGGCAAATATCAGCTAACATCCTCCTGAAGGTCTCTGATGGCTCAGAGCTTTCAGACACTTTTCTCAAATAAACTGTTAGTAAACACAGAACCTGTAGTAAACTGTTAGTAAACACAGAACCCTTGCTGAAGAGCCCTCATGGCAAACGTCTATGCAAATGTCGTAAAACTGAGAGAGGTGAATGCGCATACATCAGTGTGAATAATTGTGAATAATAATAATAATCAGTTTTGCGTGTTTATGAGTAAGACAGATCCTGACCAGCGCTAACGTCCAAGAAGTATGCGAGCAGGCATCTCATGACGGCCTGGTGACTGATAACCAGCACACTGCCCTGCCTCTCCAGCTCCATTATCACCGGCTCGAGTCTCTGCACCAGATCCTGGTATGACTACAGCAACCGTGTGGAGAAAAAGCGGCCGTCAGCCTCTTAACAAACAATAAGATTGTTGAACATTTTTCTATTTATCTAAAAATGTATTTATATTATCTATATAACATTGTGTAAGCCTAGTGTGAACAAAAGATAACTGTGTCTCCTGTACAGATATGTTTTAGACATAACAGGAGCACAACTGTCCTTGTCCTTCAAAGAAAATTCCTCAACTCTTTCCTTAACACCCTGAGCTGAAAACGTGTTTATTTCTGTGTCTACAGTAATAAAGCGGGAGCACAGTGCTGGTGGCGTTCTCACCTCCCCTCCTGGGTACCGGTAATGATATTTGTCCTGATCCCTCATAGCGAATTCATCAGGATACTTCTCCTTGATCATGTCATAGGACATTTCCTCACAGATGCCCTTAAAGCAACAAACAAGACCACGTTTTTTTTTTTTCATCTGAAAGTTTGATATTCTTAAATTCTGAAATTGACAATTTTTCAGCAAAATAAAATATGTATTGATGCTGTTATTCTAAATAGGAAGTGATAAAGTGAAATTGTACTATAAATCTGCTATAAACATGTTATAAACCCGCTGTAAACCACTGTAAACTTACTGTAAACTGCTGTAACTTAATGCAAACTCGGTGTAAACTCATTGGAAACTCACTATAAACCCACTATAAACTCACTGTAATCCTGCTGTAAATTCACTGTAAACTTACTGTAAACACACTATAAACCCGCTATAAACGTGCACCAAACTCACTATAAACCTGCTGCAGACGTGCTGTAAACTCACTTTAAAGTCACTGTAAAGTCACGTTAAACTTGCTGTAAACTCACTATAAACCTGCTGTAACTCACTGTAAACTCACTATAAACACATTATAAACCCACTATAAACATGCAACAAACTCACTATAAACCCGCTGTAAACTCACCATAAACGCACTATAAACCTGCTGTAAACTCGCTGTAAACTCGCTGCAAACCCGCTGTAAACTCGCTGTAAACTCACTGTAAACTCAATGCAAACTCAATGCAAACTCGCTGCAAACTCACTGTAAACCTACTGTAATGATAAATGTAAAACTCTTAGCAAAACCCTTAAAAAAACTTTAGTAAATGCAAAAATCTCAGCTATCCACTGTTAAACTTAAAACCCTTTTTAAAGTTTTAGTAAACTCTTGGAGAGAATAAAACCCATGGAAATCCCCTGGTTCACACGTAATAAATGTAATATCCTTATTAACACAGAACTTTTGGTAAAGCTAGAATGCTTGTTAAACTTTTGTTAAACACAGAGGCATTGTTAAAGAGCCCTCGCCCTGCAGAGGGTCTGTAATGGCTGTAGCAGGTGGCATGCGGAGGCGTTTTGGCTCACAGCGTCAATCTCATTGAGGATTTTCCACTGCTCATACGGTACGCCCAGAGCCTCGGCCGTCTGGATGGTGCGCTTCAGCTGGCTCGTCCACACCTTCAGATCCACCAGCTGGTGGTCCACTATGAAATCCCGCAACTCCACAGCAAACTGCACACACACACACACACACAATAAGCACACTAAACACACACACAAACACACCCAGATGCTTGGATTCAGTTCAGACACAACAGCTACACACTACACCCACATCTGTGCTCACGTTAAGCTTATTAGTGGAGTAAAAACACTGCGGTTAAACTGGAATGTTCAGCCGCAGACGGCTCAAATCTGTGTAGTAACATGAATGCCAAATACGATGACATCACTTCCTGATGTCCTGAATTCAGGATTGACACAAATACTGTGATGTTGTATTAATTTCTGCTTATTCAGTGATATAAGTGATATCTGTATGACGTGTAGATGACTTACATCTACACAGTCATGCACACAAAAGGCAGAAATCATGTGTTTAAATTCCTTAGCTCAGCAGTAAAAGTGATTCGCCGTACATCTGAAATGTCGCACGAGAAGTCTTATTGTACATGTGTCACGGTTTCCTAAGCCTCACTGAGTTGAGTAACAATGTCAGGTTTCGGTAGTTTCACTGTACGGATTAGCTGATGTCACTCTGACTGTGAAGGAAGGATGTAATCCTGCTTTACTGTGTATCTGACTGAACTAGAAGGATTTTAATTTGTTTTGCTGACGATTCAAGCCTTATTCTGAGATTATCTTTGCAAGCGGAGGTGAGGTAATACCAGTGACAGCTGGTCGCAATATTAAACGTGAGGACTAAAATCTATCAAAAATATCTACCAAAAGCACAACAACGAAACTATTATTACCACTGAACTGCATTATATGATTATATCATTGGTAGCATGATAAGAATTATGTTGTCTAATTATTCCTGATCTTATTTTTGTTTTTGTCAAATTGCAGGAAGTCCTTTTCTTGCTCAAAACTTTTCCTGCTAACACTCTCACTCTGTACTTCAGCCACTCAGAAAAATGAAAACTGGGGCCCATTTTGCTCCTTATAAAATAGTAATAATAATAAATACAACACTAGCTGTATGTTAAAGAACACTATGATGGTGTGTGTTTTTTTTGAACGCAAACGTCCACCTCTTTCCCGTGAGCGGACAGGCCCGCGTCGCCCCCGATCAGACCCTGCACGTTGTGTTCGCTCTCTCCGTGACGGCAGAGGTAGATGGTATGTTTGTGCATGTGGATGTTCATTAGGTAGTACACGATCTTGCTCTGGATGTAATCCTGCACGCGGTTCACCAGGAAACGCTGGCCTACGTTGATCACCTGGATGAAGGAGCGCTCTCTGCGAATAAGCACACACACACACACACACACACACCATTGATTTCTTTTGAATATTTTCCATTACATATCTATCCATCCATTTTCCATACTGTTTATCCTACACAGGGTCACGGGGAGCCTGGAGCCTATCCCAGGAGACTCGGGGCACTAGGCTGGGGACACCCTGGACGGGGTGCCAACCCACTGCAGGGCACAATCACACACACACACACACACACCCATTCACACACAACGGACAATTTGGAAATGCCGATCAGCCTACAACGCGTGTCTTTGGACTGGAGAGGAAACCGGAGAACCATATGAAGATGCACAGAGTATCATCTCTGAAGAGGATAAACACAGTTTTATTAGTGGTTGAGCTGAAAGTTACAAATTTCAATCAATTTGAATATTAATATATAATAGTGTAATGAATCTGGCTTGTCTGTGCATGTGGTTATCACTGTGTGTGTGTGTGTGTGTGTGTGCGTATGTTTGTGTGATAAATCAAAGCCCATAAAAATAAAAATATGTCGCCAAAGGCACAGGAATCTCTTCTCTGGAATTCTTATCATATCTGCCTGTTTCCTGTTCCTGAACTCCCTCTTTTACTTATCTGGAATTTAGTTTTGAGAAGAGGAGTGACACATGGTGACGAATCATCCCTATTCCCACGAATAAATATTCAGGAAAATGAGTAGAATTGGATGAATCAACTGTTACATAGCAGAGCGTGTGTTTGTCAGTAACCACTTCTGACTTGAAAAACACACTGGCCTGAGTCCTGACACGAAAACACGAAGCGCATCTTGTACACGTGGACACGCGATCTTCATCTCCACCTGCTGGTCAAATCTCAGCACTACCACAACAAACAGACATTCTTACTTGTCATGGTTGTCTGGGTCTAATGGTTGATATGTGACTTTGTAGCACTCGATTCTCTTCAGAAAGTCCTCCATGACGCTCTCGCGGTCTCTCTCGGGATAATCCGGACTCGACACCTTCACGTCCTGGTGCACAGTGAAGTAGATTTTATTGTTTATTACATTATCTTTTTTGCAGAATTTATTATAAATTCTATTTGTTAACAACATATTACTTTCTTCCATCCATCCATCCATCCATCCATCATTTGTTTCATTGGTATTCGTTTCTCTGTTTAGTATTCTGATGCTTAGTCTTTATCGTCTTTCTCCCCATACAAGGCAATGAAATAACGGCTTCTCCACCCTATCTAGTGCACTATATGTTCAAACTGTGAGTCATTTGGGAGTCATCCAAATACAGATACAGTCACGTAACCAAAGCTACTTTATAACGACATCAGTTAATCAAAGACATCATCATATATGACTCTGCCAATATGTATCCCTGAATCTTAATCAATCTAATACAAAATAAAATACATTGTATGAAATATTTTTACAAAAATATCAAATGTATTATTGCTTACTACTAACTAACCAACTAAACTAAACTAGACAGACAGATAGATAGATAAAGTGGGAGCACTGAAGTAGGACACACAAGGTAAACACCTACAATCCTTTAGAAATTGTTACATTTTTAAATAATTTTTACTTTATTGTACTTCTGTCACTGTTTTAACAGCTACTTAAACAGTTCAGACTTTCACACTGTGGACAATTTTTTGGGGCAAATATGTTTTTTTAAATCTATATATATATGTACATAAATAAATAATATTAATAAAATAAATAAAATAAAATAAATATAAACATAAATATGTTTTTTCTGTTTGCACGCTAACAAAAATAACATTTTTAAAAATGTTTTATATGTTGTTTCATATGCATATCTGATTTCAGTTTATTTGTGGCTTCATCAGTATAGACTATTCATACATCGCCACCTACTGGATATCTTTTGAACTGCAGTATTGAATATACTTTTAATTATGTATAATTATGAAACGTAAACATTGTTTCTAAGGGTGGATTTGAGAATGAATATTCAGGGCAGCTTTAATATCTATCTATCTATCTATCTATCTATCTATCTATCTATTTGCTCAGTTGCAGTAAACATACCATTATATTTTCAGCGATGACATCTGGATCGTCGCAGATCGACTCAACGAAAAACACCTGGAAAGCAAGAGAACACAAATAACAGTTTGATGTTGTCATTTCACTGCCTGTTCTTTCATAATTCCCTTCTTTCATAATTCCCTCTTTCATGACACCATTCTCAAGCAATAAACCACCATATTAACGTAGTAATTTCTATATCACAGTAAATCCTTTTTAAGCACTTAACACAATTACATGCATGTTAAAAGTCAGTTTATTTTGTTGTACTTACTGATTCTCTATAGAAACAACCACAACATAACAAGTGCATGTGTTATATACATATAATTGTACATTATAACGTGTAAAAAACAATAACGTATTATTATACATTATAATCTATAGTATATAACAGCAGAGAATGTGGAGGTTCTTTGCATTATGGTAATACATGCATTAAACATTAACTAAACATAAAATCTATCAAATCAATTACTTTATATCATATCGTCATTTTAAGTTGTAATCATTAGGCTTCATTGGTATTTAAAACGCTGTATTAGGAAGCATTCTTATTAGTTATGGATTCACTGCTCCAGAATTATTGGCACCCCTGGAGGATCTGGAGTGATTCTGAATGAAGAAGTGGTCTCAGATTACTAAATGCAGGGGTGCCAATAAGTGTGACACATGCGATCTAATTATGACCAAACTTGAGTTGTGAACTCAATCCAATTTGCGCAAATACCGCTGAAATCCTTCTGCTTGTTATTTTAGGGAAAATGTCATTCTTTCCATGCCACATATTGTCTTAACCACCTCCAAAACTCCTTGAGTTTCAGTGATTCAAGCTGTAGCCATTTTCTTTTGTTTGCTGCTAATAAAGAATATTTTTTACTAAGTGTTTTTTTTTGTCTTAGAAAGAATTGATCTAAATTGAAGTTTTTAAATAAATTTTTTGCTAATTAACCACAAAGACATTTCTTCCATAACTTTTTTTTTAAAATTTAAACCAAGGGTGCCAATAATTTTGAAGCTGACTGTAAAAACACACAGCAAGACTCTGACCTTGTACGCGTTCTCCTGGGCGAAATCCAGGATGAGATCTCGCCTCTCTCGAGTCGTGTTCGTGGCATCAAACACCTTGAGGTTTAAACACAAGAGATCACTTTAAAATGCTGTTTAAAAAAAAACCTCAGTGGAGATCTGATCCATCTGGATACAAATAAAAGAGGAACAAGACTAAATATTATTTTTGCTCTGGTTAACATATTTGTGTCTGAGATTATGTTCAGAGATTTTGTTGAACTGAGAGATTAATAATATGAACAAGCGAAACAATATTATAGGGCTGTTCCTTCTACTCAATTTTATTATCCAGATGTCTATAAAAGTTAATGAACTCTAAAGGAGAAAAAGTATTTAATATTCTGTAATCATTTGTCATTTTCATTATGTTTACATGTTTATATGTTTGACAGACGTGATATGGAGAGATAATAAACAGAACTAGTAGTGAAAGAGTAGGTGAAAGTAAAAGGGAAGCTCACAGCGATCTGTCCTCCCTCCTCGTTTAGGTAACTCTTCACGTCCTGCAGAGCCTCGAGAGCGCACTGTCTGAGGAGAAACATCAGGAGACACGGTCAGCATGTAGCCTTTACACTAAAATAATCAATACTGCCTTTTCTCTATCACACACACTTGCAGCCCAGTCAGGACTCAAAAGCTACACTCGCTCTAATACAGTATAATATCGTTACTATACAAGTAACAACTCATTCACAGAGACTTGTCCAGTGGACTTCAGGTGTTCCGACATCTTCAGGACAGAAGCGTTTACGCTTTGCGGTTTCTCTGTGACATGAGAAGCTGTGTTTTTTTTGTCTTATTAACTTCAAGACAGAGAAAAAAAGAGTTGCTGGTGACAGAACGACTGTTTATACCTGCTATAATGCAAGTAATAACATGAACTAACTCGTTTCACAACATTAAATGCAACTATAAACAGATAAAAAGTATGATGTGTCGTTCTTTCATAAATAAAAAAAAATTTCTAATCGTTGGTAAACTGCTGTAGTATAAGAGGAATAAAACATTTCAGGACATGTTGTTGGAAAATAATCAACTTCAGAATGGTAACAGAAACACTGTTTCATTGCACCACTCCGTAGTTAGTTATTTTCCTAAAACAGCACAACACATAATAATTCGAGTGTGCTTTATAGATGTTTATAAGCATGGATGGATGTGATCTCTTAATGCGGGTGCCAATACTATTGCTATCAGATGTACAGTTATAATGTGGAATATTAAAAGATCACTCCCTCACTTCCTGATCCTCATGGCCTCGGTGTTGTCGTGTCTGAAGAAGTCGTAGGATTTATACGAGCGGACGGCCTCACGCCGGTACTCGCCCAGGTTAAACACTGCACAGAACACGCACACACACACACACACACACACACACACACACACAGAGCGGTCAGAAGCTCATGCAAATGCAAGTTAAGATTTATTTAACTTGAACATTTTATAAATAATTTTTTTCAAGCACCTTTCGTGGGCACGCCGATCCAGTTGAGGTAGCGAGTCAGCTTCTTGGACATGTAGGTCTTGCCTCTGGCGGGGAGGCCGATCATGACGATCAGAGTGGACGAGTTGGTCATGTAGGACGCCCACGCTGAAGAAAATAAGCCATAAACACACACACACACACATGTAATCTTTCTCTTTTCTTTAAAGACGCGAAATGATAATTCACATGTATTTTCCGCAGCGTGACATATTTCTGCCTTAAACGAATATTTCTGTGGGCTGAACTTTGGTTTCATTCGTCTAACGGTCCATTCTGTGTCTGTATATTTTCTCTATCCACCTTCCTTATATGGTCATCGTTTCCTGTTCTCTCTTAAAACTGGTTCAAAAATCAAATCTTTTACTACAAAATGTTTAATCATCTCCTTAAAGTCAGGGTCACTGAGCATTCAGCTTTCCTATCAGTGTTAATGTTTCATTCTGAGGCATGAAAGCGGAAAGTGTGTTTTTCCATCCCACACACTCAATATGCGCTTGACAAAAGTCCACTATGCTGCTACCCAGCAACGAGGCATCCGTGTTTGCTTTCAAATTAGATTGCAAGCAAAGCCCGGCTTATTCGTTTGAAATGTGAGGTTTGGGAGTAATTAAATGGTGAAAGCGAATTCTTCTGAAGGTTCTGAAGGTCTTCTGTTTCACAATATTTCCTCACTGTCTGACTTCCTCTCATGCAGCTTAAAGCAAGGTCTTTTCAAGCTATAGGCCCTGTGCACGGCAAAACGCTTTTATAACACAAGTGTACAGTACACAGTACAGTATACAGCTGCATCTTTAACCGAAGAAACAAAAAGAGGTATTTTACCAACACTGGAATCCACAGAAATAGTACTGTATATGGCTAAACAGTGCTATGACAGCTGTATAACAACTGTGGTAAAGGTATGGCGCTTTAGTGAAGGGCTGACACTGGAGACTCCTTCCATAAATGTTAAACAAACGTGTCCTCACAGAAAGCTTTACCATATCACCAATTCCACACGTTTTTAATCCGTCTATGTGGAGCGTCCACTATACGTCACTTACAGCATTTCTTCTCGCTGGTTCTTGGCTCGCTCTTCAGGTTGTTCCTCTCCATGGCTCTTTGCATAGTTCCTGCTGCGCCGCCGTGGGGCGTGTCCTCGCGTCCCGAGGCGACTCCGGCACTCCGTGAAGTCATTCACCCTGAGAACAGTTACAGCAGCTGAATTCAGGGGTGTAGTCACATGGGTCTCTCCCGAATTTGACCTCAAATAACATCTAACTGGTTTATTACTCCTGTGTCACTAAGTTCATGCAGAATCGATGAAGCACAGAATCCAGCTCACGCTGATTTACATCGCTGTAGTGCTGGAGGTGTTTTCACCAAAAACCTGATTCATAATCAGCATTAGGAACTACAGAGCAATGGAACTAGAGAGTGAGTGAGTGAAGCCAGTGCATTCTTAACGCAATATTTATTTAATTATCTCGTTCCCACATGTTACTAAGTTGCAGCCATGACTTAATTATCTCATTCCAGCGCACTGTTAAATCATCACCATGACTTAATTATCTCGTACCCGCGCATCATTAAAACATGACCATGACTTAATTATCTCGTACCCGCGCATCATTAAAACATCACCATGACTTAATTATCTCTTACCTGTGCGTTATTAAATCATCACCATGACTTAATTATCTCGTACCCGTGTGTTATTAAATCATCACCATGACTTAATTATCTCATTCCAGTGCATTGTTAAATCATCACCATGACTTAATTATCTCGTACCTGTGCGTTACTAAATCATCACCATGACTTAATTATCTCGTACCTGTGTGTTATTAAATCAGCACCATGACTTAATTATCTCGTTGCAACACGTTACTGTGTCGTGGCCATGACTTAATTACCTCTTTTACTCATGTTAAGTTGTGCCCATGACTTAATTATCTCGTTTACTCATGCCCATGACTTAATTATCTCGTTTACTCTTGTTACATTGTGCCCATGACTTAACTATTTCATTTACTGTTATTAACTCGTGGCCATGACTTGACTATCTCGTTTACTCGTGTTATTAAGCTGTGCCCATGTCTTAGCTATCTCGTTTACTCGTGTTATTAAGTCATGGCCATGGCTTTATTATCTCGCCCCTCATGATACAAAGTCATCATGACTTTATCTCGTTCCCTGCTGCTACTTATTCCTTTCCATGACTCAGTGATCCCTTTCCCATGCATTAATAAGTCGTGGCCACACATTATTATTATTATTATTATTATTATTATTATTATTATTATTAATTAAGATCTGATATCTCCATAAAAAGAAAATATTCTGCAGCTGTAACTCCCATAATTATACATATTGCTATAAATAATGAGTGATGACACACTCCTGGCTCCATCCCAATCGCCCCCTCACTCCCTATATAGATGCACTAATAAACACTATGATAAAATAACACCCTTCTACACTGCTGGGTCAAACAGAGGACATTTTATATTCTGCCGGTTTGCCTCCATTTCTAACGGATGTCCCATATGATTACATTAAAAATACTGACTTACCCTGCATGCAGGAAAGAAATAAACCGAATTATCTCCGTAACTTTATTCCGAATAAAACACACACACACACACACACACACACAGGCGGGTCAGTGTGTTCTCACTTTCTTAACTTCACTATAAACAAAGCTAAGGCGTGTTGAGATGCGCGCGACTTCGCTACAGCTTGGCGTTTTTGTTTCAGGAAGTACCTCAAGGAATTCATGCCTGCCTCTGACAAGTCCCGCCTCCTGCGCTATGATTGGCTGGACAGTGGGGAAGGCACTCACATCGCCATAGCAACCATAGTAATACCCCACCTCGCGCGCTAGGACTGGTGAGTTTACGCTCGTGCTTAAGCGAGCTCTGATGATTGGCTGTCAAGGACGTCAATCAAATCTCAGTTTTTTTTGGGTTTTTTTTGTGGCTTTCTTAGTACAGACTGTACTGCTTCCCGCCTATTTTGTGTTATTTATTTAATTAAATATTGTTATTTTCTGGGCTGCTTTCATTTTAAAAAATATTAAATATAATTTTAAAAAATCATGATATCAATATTTAACTTATAGTAATATTTATAACAGTGTTTATTTATACTTTTATTTATATTTATACTTCATAATATTGAATATATTTAAATATTCAAATAACAATGAACAATAATTAACCAATTAACAAGAATTAACCAATTAAATTGTTATGTGGTTATTTTTTTTAAGTTTAGATTAAAATGAAATTCGATTTAATAGATTTGAACAAATCTATTCTTAAGAAGAATTAAATCTATTTTTAATTTGGCTGAAGTTTGTTTCTTTAGCACATTTCTATAGATTGATGATCATTTTGATTGAATTATTCTTTAAATTTTACAAGAGGGTAATTCTCCACATCTGAATGAGTGTCAAAAAGTTTACACTTGTCTAATGAACTTATGGAACAGCTCGTTACCAGGACCCTCCTGATTTTAATCAGCTGAATTAGTCGTAAAGTTGCATGGCCCATCCATTAATATAGCTCCCTGATATACAGCATACATGTTATTATTTTATTTTATTTTGAATTTTTCCCCCAATTTGGTCATCTGCCAATTCCTCAGAGACTGCTGCTCATGCTGCATCACAGGGCAGCGTAACACACTCGGAGGAAAGCGCTATCTACTCTCTTCCACATACATGAGCTCACAGACGCCCACGATTGGCTAGTGTCGCTGTGATTGACAGGGAGTGAGAGTATGCCCCGCCCACTCAGTTTCGCTCTCCTGGAGTCCCGGCGTCCGGACGATAGGGCAAACACTTTTCTGTTGAGCCACTTGGGAGCCACAAGATGCGTTATTTACGGTGAATTGCATAAGTATTCACCCCCTTTAACTTTTCCACATTTTGTAGTGTTACAACCTGGAGCTCAAATGGACTAATGTTTACTATTTGATTTACACAATATGTTCATTATTTGAAGGCGCAAAACATTTTCAGTGTGACACACATTTAAATAAACAACAAAAAAATAGACACATGTTGGATGCATTAGTATTCACTCCCTGGGTCAATACTTTGTAGAACCACCTCTGGTTGCAATTATAGCTTCAAATCTTCTGGAATATGCCTCAATCGTGAGTTATGCAATCACAACTTTTCTATTTGTAAATGCTAATTTTGGCAGGTATGTAGATTTTCCCCCTCACTTGTTATTAAATATTATGTGTATATTCATAACCTATGATTCTAATTAATCCCAAAGATTGTAGCTCTATAAAATGTGGAAAAGTTCAAGGGGGTGAATACTTATGCACAGCATTGTACATTGCACAGAATACATTATGTAAACTTCACTATTATTAATGCAGCCATTATTTTCATGTTCTGGAGAGAAATGTGGAACAAACCCTGATGTTGAGCTCCACTCCCCTATAATCTCTATAAGGAATTGTAATCAGAGTCACACAAACTCAACCAGACCTCTGTTCTTTGTTTTCCATGACACTGTTGTAAAGGAAACATCGCCCTGCTGTAGCATAAGTATTCATTTGCTTGCTAAATAAGGCCTCAGCCTTGCGACTCCTCCAGGCATCAGAGAGTGTTTCTTTTGCGAGAAAACATCAGGATGTGGGACGGCAGGAGCTCCCAGATTCCTTTGCCTTGTAAGGCTAAAGGCCTGTGTGGCTGCCTGAGGCACGATGTTGACCTTATTGGCTGAGTCATGAACAGGGAGGTGTGGTGAAAACGCTGAAACGTTAAACAAACGGCCCATGCTGTGGGAGAAGCAGGAGCGAGACCGAGGCTCACGCTGAACCTGCTGCCACTCAACACCGAGGTGAGCTTAACACATCACACTCAGCGTTCATAGCAATGCTGTTTATGTTGCTGTCAGTCTCTGAAAGTGTTTCGTTTGTGTTATTTTTCTGGAATAAAGTAGTATGTAATATAGTAGTAATGCATCATGATTAAGAAAAGTGTCTCAGTTGTGTGTTTGGATGTATTCGTGAGCTGAAGACCGTTATTAAAACGTGAGTGCCTGCCAGATGTTTAATCGTCCTGCACTGGAAAAACAAAAAACAAGTACAATATGTTTTCTGGAGGAAAATTACTTTTACACTGCAAGAGTCTACTGACAATTTCTTTACTATTTTTTCTTCACTTCTTTACATTTATTTCTCTGATCTTTAAAGTGTGGTCACACTGCAACTTTGTATGTACCTTTCTATTTTCTGTGCAGCTAATTTAATCTTTTTGGGTCTTTATGTATTCGTACCATAAATTTATTTACTTGTGTTGTGTTTTCTCTTATTTCTACACTAAAGCTTTTTCAATAAACAAGAAACATTGTCCAAAAAAAGAGCATGAGAGCTCACAGAATCTGATTTACTTCTCTAAGACCTCACTTATCAGGAATTTGGCTGTGCAGCTAGACACATTTTTTGCGACAAGCACAAATGCTAAACAAATGAACAGTGCAAGTAACACAGATCACAATACTGACTTGTATAATAATGTATTTAATACCACTATTAAACACTATAACATCTTATAACTAGTGTGGTGTTCAAATACGCAAAAAGCGTGTCTATTTCAAATGCACACAAAAAAGCATGTCTATTTTTAAGTTTTTCCTGCACTACTGAACTGCACAGGTTGTAACTCAGAAGAATGTGGCTATGAAGTAATTGAAGCAGAAATAAACATCTGATAACATTCTTCTACTTTCCTCTAGGGTTATGCGAGGTGACATGGGAGGGGGGGCTTCAGCTTCACAGTGAAATAAATAGTAATGGTCACAAATGACCATCACAAATGAAAGCGCTGACTTTATGACCACAATCAAACTATTCACATATTAGGCCTATTATTTAAATGTTTACAATGATATTTTGAATATTTATCGGAGTTATTGCAAAGCAGCCAGTCAGACAAGCTAATATCTATAAGAACTCAATATTAAAAAGGTTGATAACAATTTCCAACATTGTAACAAAATGTACACTGGAGGAAATCCCTTCACAAACCCCACTTTGAGAATCATAGAGGTATGCTAATACTCTTGTACTTGTACTCTATTTCCATTTTATTTCCCGTCCATATCGCATCTAAGATAGTGTATTTTCGCTATGAGGTTGAGTTGTGGCTGCGTTCCAGCAGTCAGACACAGATGACTTCATTGCTGTCATTCCACAGAGGGATGTGGGCCAGATGAAAGTGGTTAGTATGGGCCATCATTCATTTGCAATCGGGGTGTGTCGTGGACGGCTGAATGCTCTGAATGCACTGTATGAATGCCATAACTTGTTTGACGTTTGGCAATTAGGTGATTCCCTCACTGAGGTTTTTCAGAATGTTATTGACTTATCAAGCGTCTTGGTATAAGTGTCTCAGTCAGGGCTGTTTTTAGTGAATTTTAGTGAGTCTTAAGGGAGTCAAGGAGATTCAAGATCAAGTCCAAATGAAAGTGAGACCTAGTCAAGATCAAGACCAAAAACAATCAAACCTGTAGCTAGTTGGCTTTTTCTCGTGAATTGCATAAATGATTACGATGCCGTACAGAAGAAGGAATTACTTCCTGTCAAACTTTGTGCATGAGGAAAGAAAAGACAGCATGAATGCTATTTTTACAACAAGGCCAAGACCATATTTAGTAAGACCAATGCTAAAGTATGAGACAAGTCCAAGCAAAAATGTCAATAATTCCAAGACAGTCCAAGTACAAATGGCAAGAACTCTGAGACAAGTCCAAGTCAATACAGAAAATGTCTCTAGTCCTTCCTACAGCCTTTCCTGGTAATGTCTAAAGTTCAATCCCAAGTGGCTTCCTGTTAAAGCACATTATGTGGACATAGAAACCAATCTTTCATATTGAGCCTTTCGGAATTCAGCCAAATCCAATAATCCGATATTCTTATTTAATCTTTCCACTTCCCAATTTTTGAGGTTTGGTGCTGTTCAGTACTGGATAAATAATTAACAAGCAAGAAATTTTAAGCCACTTGACTCTGTTATCTTGTTATCAGCTGACAAAAATGTTGCAAATGTTCCAGTAACTGGAGATTGCATTAGTGTATATGCTTCCCTCCTTCAAGTCAGTTTTGGACTGTGCAATTACAGCTCTCTTAAGATTATTACTTTTTGCACTGTACATGATCCCAATAAAATCTCGGCTCAATTCAATAGCAGACTATGTGATAACATTCTCCATGTCAGAATCATATCTGTGAAAATCCTCTAATGATAGACCTGTGATTATCTCTTTATGTCATCAATCAGCATGATCCAGAAATCAGCTCAAAAAACAGGCTTGCATAAACACAAAATTTCTTCAACGTGAGCTTGGTGTAATAAGAATTTTTTTTCTGTCCATTCGCATATTTCACTTATGAATTGCCATCGCCACTACCATATTTGTAGTTTGGCATCCAATGCCATCCTCATATTGGTGGCTTTTAGATGAGTGTCGTAGCAATGCTCAAGACCACTGAGGTCTATGCACAATCAAAGAATTCTTTAGTCTGCGACAGCAAGATTTGACCCAAAAGCATAACAAACCCAGCCAGATGGTAAATCAGCACCAATCATCAACACCAACAGACCTGATAAAGCTTATCAGATGTGTGCAAATGTGTTCAAAATCCACATGAATCCAGCTCCCTGGACTTATTCCTGCACTCTTAGAACAAAAGGCACTATCAAACATCCCAAAGTGATCTTCGGTTTGTCTGTAGATCTTCAGTGAATTCAGTAGGATTCATCACTGGGTATTGGAGGGCATTCTTTCGGTTAAGGTTGTATCTAGAATCCTTTTAACCATCCAAAAAACTCTTGAGGAACATCTTTTAGAGTGTACTAGACATTTATGAACCACAACTTTCCTTTAAAGGTCAAAACTCTTCAGCCAAAATGTCTGCTGCCAAGCGTGCCAAGGGGAAGACGACGAAGAAGCGCCCCCAGCGGGCGACTTCCAACGTCTTTGCCATGTTCGACCAGTCCCAGATCCAAGAGTTCAAAGAGGCATTCAACATGATCGACCAGAACCGTGATGGCTTCATTGATAAGGAGGATCTTCACGACATGCTCGCTTCTCTTGGTAATTGTTCAGAAAAGCAGTATATGCAGCATGTGAGATAATATCACCAAACCAGAGCTTTAAACGTGTGCCATACTGCTTCATCCTGTCTTCCTGTTTTTCAGGAAAGAACCCCTCAGATGAGTACTTGGAGGGCATGATGAGCGAGGCTCCAGGTCCGATCAACTTCACCATGTTCCTCACCATGTTTGGAGAGCGTCTCAATGGCACTGATCCCGAGGACGTCATACGGAACGCCTTCACCTGCTTCGATGAGGATGGCTCAGGTAGTTTTCAGGGTTTTTTTATGATGTACACTGATACAACCATGGTGTAACCATTCATGGCATCATCCAGCATGACTTACACTAGGTATATTTCCAACCAATTATTTCTCAGATACCAAGCAGAAAGTTAGTGATTGTGAATGGTTATTTTCCATCAAGATGTCCTCCCATCATTCTTTACCACATACATCCACTAGTTGTTTCAAAGCTTCATTTAGATAATGTCTAACTGAAAATGGGACGAACAATGGTCCAATCCCAAATGGCTTTCCACTGAACATATAGTGCATTAAGTAGATTGTAGAAACCTATTATTTTGGAGTGAACTTCTGTCTAAAACTGCCATCTTTTCGTCAAAGATGGTTCCTGGGTTATCTTTGGTTCAATCCCAAATCCCCACCTGAGTTTTGCACCCAGTATAAACACCAATCACTCAAATTGCTGAGTTCAAATTCTCTGTTATAGTCTCCTGATCTTACCTGTCTCATCCTGAAGGCTTTATCCATGAGGACCATCTTCGCGAGCTCCTGACCACCATGGGCGACCGTTTCACAGATGAGGAGGTTGACGAGCTTTTCCGCGAGGCACCGATTGACAAAAAAGGAAACTTCAATTACACAGAGTTCACTCGCATCCTCAAACATGGTGCCAAAGACAAGGATGACATATAAAAAAACCCCAGGATACAAGATTTATTGAGCATTCATCTGAAATCAGGACTATTCTCAAAATGCTGATTATATGCTGATGACCTTACTGTGTCTGCATAAGTACTCTGGGGATTCTTTTGCACACATAGATTAAGCCTAATGCTGGACCAGAGAGATATTTACATAGAGGAATCTTAGTCACAACATCATTTAGTCTATTTAGCCAGGCTTAATGTCTGTCTGCAAAACCATCCCCCTGACCAGCTTCATAAGGGCTTAATTTCGTCATGTTTACTGTATATCGATATCATTATGTGCCTAAAGGCAAAAATTGATCCACCAACAGCTGTGGAATAAGTATTGTTTTAAATTTGGCCATGAAACCAATCTCTTTCTAACTCTCTCTCTTTGTTGAACAGCATAACAAAGATTAATGCTGAATAAAATAACATTGTTTTGGTTTCCACAATCTCCCATTGTTGTTGAGAATAAGATAAACATCTTGTGACTGATATGGAATTTTATCAAAAGCACCACAAGACTTGGCAAGATTTGGCTAGTAGGGTGCAGTTCAGGCCTCTGCTCAACCCGGTGATTTACAGAGAATGTTGGTTACCAGTGGTGATGGTCCATCTAGGATAATGGTAGAGAAATTAATTGGCAGACACTTTTATCCAAAGTGAGGCAGAATCTAATCCAAGAATAGAGCTGAGCAGTTGAGGGTTTAGGGCCTCGCTCAAGGGCCTGACAGTAGCTCTCTGGAAATCCAAGGATTTCAATTCACAAACCTCAGGTCAGTTAGTACAGAAAATGAAAACAACTACACTACACTACACTCCTTTCTGAAAGGTTAGACATTTGTTATAGAGTTCTCGAATAGAGTCAAAACAAATCTTAAGAATACCAGCTAATAATACCAGCTAACATAGTATGTTTCCAAAAATGTCCAATGTTTCAGCTTTACAAACACTCCTAAAAAGTCACTGTAACATTTTGAACTATAGGAACATTATCACTCAGAGTTCCTTATTGTTGGGGAACTGTGTGTGAGCCATGCTCAAATAACATTTTGTAGCAAACCATTATTACAGCAGTTGTTTAAGGAACGTTGTTATTTTTGGAACGTCACCCCCTAACTTTTTTAGAGCCTGTCAAATACTCAACGTTCTAATAATGTTCTCTGTCAGATGGGTGGAACCTTTTTTCTTTTCCTAAGAGTGCACCACTGCTCTCTATATAAGTACAATAGCCTACATGCTATTGTATTTGATGGTCACCTCTTGACTGGTATAATTTGGGGTAATTTTTCTGTAAAGTGTTTTTCTTTTTAATGAGATCAGGAAGCCCAAAATTCACAATTAAAAATTAAATATGTTCAACTGTAAACCAAGAAATCAATCATGTTTAACCAGACTATATCTCTTTTCAAGTCACAGGTTAAGTTATTGAATATGCATAATATAAAAAAAAAAACTTTGGCATATAATAAGGTAAACCAAGCCCTGAGAATGATATCGCTTTTCATGAGAAGGAGTCTCAATGCTAGCTGTGGTTTGTACATTTCATAAATTCTTAAAGCATTACTTGAAAATGTAGCTCGATACTTTCTGTCCTGCATAACTCCCCATTCAGGACAATCCATTCTCCCTTTAAGTCTGTTGTTATGAGCCTACTTTAATTACCATTTCGTAGACCTCTGGCCCTCCTCTGCTGCCTTCCGATACTGAGCTAGGACTCTTAAAGCAAACAAATCCATGATGTTGGCCAAGATAAGCAGCGCATGCCTTCCTGTACCACCCTGTTTGGGAAAGAATGAGACCGACTCAATATCAGTAATTCATCCCATGCCAGTAGTGGCCCAGCCACTCCTCTGATAAGGAATAAACACTTTTTAAAAAAAATATATCTCATTACATCTTAAATAAAACTTTATTTTTTGCTGTTGTAAAAGAAATATTCCCACAACACCCCTATAGTCTACACAGTATAACATTTCATCACCTATTCCTCATTTACTTTATGTGTAAAATAACCATTTACAATAACAATGTTGCCCTTTCTTGAGTGAAACATGACAATGAGAGTAGCATGGGTTCTGATTCGGGGGTAATAAAGACCTGATCTCGGACCAGACACCTCTGAGGATGCACATTTTGTATAACAAATGCTGCATTCAGGTGCTCATCGGAAAGTCAAACATACTAGAGATCCAAGGCTCCATTCAGATATGTCGGAAGATACACCAAAGATTAAAAAAAAAAATGAAAAGAAGGGAAGGAGAAAGTGTTTGCATTATGTAGGAGCAAGAACTGAAATGCACAAGGTATATATTTTTCATGTTTAGATTTCTTTTTGACTCTATCATCATATCCACATAACTGCATATTTGGCAATTTTCTCTGCCAGAACATACAAAAGGTCTCTCGTAAACTTGTGTTTATCCCAAATTTCCCACTTGTAAATACAACTTCATCAGTTGTTCGAGTGAAATTTTCAAGCATGAAATTTGGTACTTCCCAGTTTCTGACTTGAATTCAGCACTAGCTGTGATTAGGGGTTTTGCGGTTTCCACTTCCGGAGGAACAATGCACCAGTCTTTTTTTTTTTTTTTTACACTCATCCCAAATGCTAGAATTCATGTCAAGTTACTGAAGAGTCGTTACTAAAACATCATTTGACATTTGTAGAAACAATGCTAGAACGCATAGAATTTTTTTAATAATCGTTATTTCCGAAGGATATGGAGTACTCATACTGTGTACTCTCAATGGCCGAGGAGCCTCTAATGAACTGTGATCATGCGTACGTTTCAACATTGTGAAATTTTAACAAGTGTTAACAAATGTACATTTGGAACATGTAATTCCAGCACTGGTCCTGGAGTAGTCCTGACCTTCATGTTTTAGCATCAACTCAAAGCAGGGACGTGGGAACCATGAGCCGTGTCTGAAATCATTCCCTATTTACATATACATACATACAGTGCACTAGCCACTTTGTAGTGTAGCGCTGTCTGACTTCGCAGTGGAAAATCATAACCCTGGATAGTTCACTACATTATTATATTATCCAGAGTGCACCAGAAATCCAGAAAACTTCTGCACCAAGGTACCACAATTCATAATGATTTTTTTAGCTTGACAAATAGACAGCATCGGAACAGCCAACTCTGGATATAAACCGAAAGGAAAATGTTGTTTAAGACTAAACCATTAGCAGTGGCCATATCGACTATTAAAAATCACTACAGAACATAAGAGCACCATCATTCTTTGATATTACTCAAGATAGTACTGCTAACCTTCTCAGTACTGTTAATGTTGCTTGTTTATTTTTGTGTGTGACGGCAGGTCACAATGTTACCTTTACGACACCTTCACACTATTTATAGTAAATAGTGAATGAGTGAGCGAGGTTATGATTTCAGACTGAGCTCTTGATTTAGACGTTTGTGTAATGAAACAGGATTTTCGAAGTTGTCATAGCTAACATAGCTAGACGTCATATTTGTTGCTGGTTCCTGTGCCTTTGGGCAGACTTAAAGTCATTGTTTTGATTTATAAGAAGTGATATCTTGCTAGCTTGTCAGCCTAATAGCGGGGTATTAGCTTGCTACTAAATTTGGATATTTTTCTCATCGACTGTGACTTGTCCAATGAATTCTACTAAGAACTCTTCTAGCATTTGAGATGTTCTACTGATTTTGAAAGTGGTGTGGTGGTGCAGATTGCAGTGGACATAAGGTCAGTTGATGGCATGAGTGTCTGATAATTAAAGCAGGATACAAACCAGAAGTCCCAAAGTGACGCTCCAGTGCTAAAAATCATCAGACTCTTGCGAGCCTACATTGGAAATATTGTTAATACTTAATGTCCAGTTAAGATTTACACAAGACATATTTGATATTGTCCTTTGTCCAACAGTATTTCGAATGTACAAGGTCCTCTACATCGTTCCTCTAAAACAGAGGGAAGGAGCTATAAAAAGCAGCCTCAATTGTCTGCTGAAAGTCTGCTGGAGTCGTTCCTCCATCACTGAGTCGACGCAAGCTGTAGCCCTATTAACGTTTGATGAGCCGATGGTGGACGCTCCATCATGAACCAGGTTGAGGCAAATAATCCACAGAAAGGGACTGAAAAAGACCGGGAGATATTGCTATACCATGCAGAGATCTTAAACTTTTGTGCTAGGTTTGGGTTAAAATATAAAACCTGTTGGTTATCTCCAGAACAGTATTAGACACACATAAACACACACCTTATACGAGGTGAAAGTATTAAAAAAAAAAAAAAGACAGAGTAAAGGACACACGGTCATTGAAATGAACATAAAATGAACAATTTCAACCCCACAGTGTTGATATCAAAATGAATTCTCAATAACCTAAGGCTAGCTTTTGTGACAGAAATCTGTATTCTCACGGACGTGACATCCTCTTGCAAGTAAAGATGGAAACATATGGGTAAAAAAAAGAAGCTATTTATGATTGTTAAATAAAATGAAGTGTCATCTCCTTGTTACTTCCTACGCCTTTACAGGTTGGCTTTTATTAAAGCAACACTTTGGCCAAAAAAAATAAAATGTGAATTACATGTAGATGATCAGCCAGGATGAGGGCTACCAGGCTAATGTAAGTAGGCAAAAAAGTAAGGCAAGCTAATAGCTACCAGTTCAGTGTTGTGCAAGTCATCACACGCTCGTCGAGTTGTTCATACGTGTCAATAAGAAGTGTTCATGTGGTTTCTAACACACATGGTTATCTATACAAATGGACAAAAGGACGTCACAGAGGCTAAAAACAGTCGTGGCTCGGTCACTTTCCTCCTCAGCATGCAGTCTGGTGTCGATCCACATTACAATCAGACCCAGGAAGGGGGCGTGGCTTGAAGGTGCGATTGTACACGTGATATGGATGATAATGCGGGTTTGTTCTGATTCTTTATTTAAAAAAAAAATTCATGTACAGATGGTATCACTGAGCTAACGGATGCTTTTAAGGAGGTAATCACGACTTGCACAATGTACGACGATAAACTGGTAGCTATAACCGTACTCATTACCTGTAGCAACTGTACATTAGCTGTGTAACTCCAGTACAAAAGTATGGAAGCAAACATTCTGCAGTAAAGATAAAATGGTGTACATTTAATATTTGCCTCAATTATCGTGTATGGATTACTTTATGAGAGAGTCTAGACTGCAAAACAATAAAAAAAGGTATCAAAATGGTAAGAAAATATCTTGAATACAGCCGAATATTATATATAATATTTCTAATATCTGAGATTACGCTTTAGTGTATGATAAGATTATTAATCTCATTTCAAACAGATAGTTTTAACTTTGGAAGCTGATCTGTTCGAGAAGAGTGTACTGACTAGCTGGACAGACTAAAAGATTAAAGCACCGCTGCATCACTCTCTTTAGGAAGAGATGAAGCGAGGGCTATATCCCACTGCACCGTTATCAACAGGTAGTCCAAAGGCATTGTGGGTAATGCAGGAAGTGAAAATAAACCAATATGTCAATGAATGAAGTTTTGAAGAAAAAAAAAAAACCTCAGAATTTGATTAGGTTAGATCATGTTTTAGTGTATATATGCAGGTCACTCAGGGTGGAGTTTAGCTTTAAGGGTCCAAACCATGACTCGTGGACACTACTGAGCGGATTCAAACTCTCAAACTTAACAGCTACCGTTTACAGGAAATGGTGTTGTGTGTTATGACTACATAATATATCTGTTATGACTGTAGGAGTGTTGATGCTTTGGCCTGAAGACAAAACAACCCCATTTTCCCCATAATTCAACCATTACAACTCAATGATGATGAAAATATTATGCACTGAAGTTCATGCTTTCTACCTGAAACCAGAAATTTAAGAACGGAGGGTGAGATAAAGCCGAGCGGGACCGCGCTTTAATAAACCCACATCTTATTGCAGAGATCAGTGGGTGGTATATAAAACAGAGTTCACACCTGACAGTTAAATGAAAAGGTTATGACACATTTCAGCTTCATTATTCACAAAAATCAATAAAAACCTCCAAACAAGACAGCGAGCAGGATCCCTACGTGCTGACATACACCTCACTGCCGCACATAATGCTAAAATTACATTAAAATATGAAAGTAAAAAGTAAATTTTTTTTTTTTTTTGTAAAATATGAAATGGTGTTGCATTGGGATCATGTGATGCTATTGTCGTGCGGATTAAACAAAAAAGGAAGCTGAGAGATGAATGATGACAAACACGGTGTCTAAAAAAGAAGAAAAGGAAGTTTAATATTTCTCTGGACAATGAAAATGTACAGCTTCTCTCAAAAATAATCCAAAATATGCACATTCCGCGGATTCTAAAGCTAACGCTAGCGTACATTTCAGTCTACGGTACAGGAAAAAAGAAGGTGGGATTGTAGCGGCGTCATGAAATCATGAAATGTACATGGACCACGAACGCTCATGTTGTGTGTAATGAGTTTTATGGGTTATTGGATGTTTGCTAGCAAGGTTCAAAACACAGTGTGAAATCGGAGTGTGTTGCACGATGGAGCTCACAGATATGCTGTATATCTCACACACACTCATTAAGCGGCCTTTGAGAGACTGGTATCTTGGTGGTATTCGGGGATGGACAGCCATGTTGTGTTTCCAGGAGCTCTGCGTATGGGTTGGATCACTCTACGTTCATACTAGCGAGTGACAAGTATCTTGTTTCACTTGTGGGCGTGGCTTGTACGGCTTTTTTTTTTTTTTTTTTTTAGCTATAAATATTTTCTAAAGCTAACTAGAAAAACACTAACCAGTGTGAAAATTAGTTGTTTGATTTACTACTTCCTTCCAAGCTTCATTCTTCTTCCTGATGTCTCTATACACGTCCATCTTTGGAAATAATTTCAGTTAAAGTTGTGAGTGGGGAACTAATGAAACGTTGGTCCACGTGCACTAAAAGATTGGTCCGAGGAATCATTTGAGCCAGGAATCATGATTGGATTTTACAGCGTCACGACTAATTCGCATAGAATTGAGAAAATTTCTGTGTCGAGCACGTACGTAGAGCACGTACGTAGAAAATAAACGGCTGCTTGTCGCTTGCTAGTGTGAACGTGGGGTGAGGTGTGGTGTGGAAAGCGGTGACAGATACATTATGAAGGGCAGAACGGACCAAAACTGGTCCTAAACGGCTATTTTCAATCATGTGACTCAGAATCGTGAACTCTACGTGACTATTTCACAGGATTTGCCCCGAAGCTGGAGTCTGTTCCCAAGATAATGGTTGTACACTAAAGTGATGCATAGATACTCTGTCTGGAAATGGCTTCTAATGAAATAAAGATCTCATCCAACTAAAGAACCCAAGTGTTCTAAATTTTCTAAAAATGCTATATATTCTCTAGTATCCAAGTAACCCTTGATTTTATTTTTAATAGAGTGAACACACTTATTTCTGGACAGATTTTCAAACACTCTCTTCGTGAGATGCACACAACAGAGAGGAACAAGAGAAGAAGACTATTTCAGTGTGAGCTAAGCACGGTCCTGTTTCCACGGCAATATCCGTGCACCAATTATTGATTATTGATCGTTGATCTGGCACTGACTTTTATTTTTTTAAATTTAAAGTGCTGCTGTGGGGAATGTTAATATTCTTCAGCTAATGACATGTGTGAGATGGAAATAATGACACTCAATGAGCTGCATTGCATTACAAAAAAAAAAGAAAAAAAAAAGAAGTATGGCAACGGATTGTGACGGAAAATATTAAATGCAGGAAAAAAAAACCCCACAGCAAATCTGATAGTCAATATCAGACATCCTTACATTCGCAGGGAAAAAAATGAATCTGTAGATGGTGGATGAACTTCAGGAAGCCAATAAGCCTTAAGCAATGAAACAACCCTTGATGAAATCTTCCAATCTGTGAGTGCTTCAAATGAGTCAAAGTGTGTGAAAACACACAGCTGAAGAGTGATTCCCCTCTACATTCATAAAGCAGAAGATTTGAGAATCAGAGCTCATATTACACATGGAATGACAACGAGCACAAAGACAAAGTTACTTAAATATAAAAAACGATTACAAACAGGAATTGCAAAACACGGATGGTGGGTAAATTCAGTCAAATGCAGGATTAATAAACTATTAGTCGGACATTTTGCAGTTGAAATGCTGATCTCTGGCAAATCCGAATAATAAACAATAAATATGGAGGAATTAAAGGTTCTCTCGCTCTTATTTTTTTGTGATCTGCATCCTGACCCTGAGTTCACACCTGCTGGTTTGTCACGTGTGTGTGTTCTGTCCGAGTGCTTTTAAGATCCGTGAGCCAAAATTTTTAACTGTGTCCAAAAATGTAACACATCACACATATAAAGGAAAACACGAGTAGAACTTTTTCAACCTAACCTCTATCTAGACTCAAGAAAAAAAAAAAAAGATCAGTCTAAAACCTTTCGTTTGATGTAGAACCCTTTACACCACAGCGCTGCTGTATTCTCACATCTGATTGGCTGATTCATTTTCTAACAGCAGATCTGTGCAAATCACAGGTTTGTATTAATGCACTCGCTCTAACACGCTATCGTTTCTATCATTAATAACAACTTACACTGGGACGTGTATGTGGACGCTCCATGTCATCTGAGCCCAAAAATAATAATAATAATAATTTTTAAAAAATGTGTTGTTATTTGATATGGTGACGTTTCCTGTAAGGAGACTTTTATTTAATATATTTGGAAGGAGTCTCCAGTGTCAGCGCTTTGTAACAGTCAGTAAGTTTTCTGCCATGTTTTCAGGACAGAGGAGTTTACGCTTGTAACGTGACAAGCTGCGTTTTTGTTTTATTAAACTGAATAGAAGGAAAAAAAGAGAGACTGTGACGGAATGACGGTTTATAGCTAACGCCATAACAGAAACTAACTTGTTTCACTGATGTTACGCATAACTATAAACGGATAACAAGTATGCGTCATCCTTTAATAAAGAAATAATTGTAATCGTTGGCAAACTGCTGAAACAGGACACTTTATCGTTGACTATTTTCCTATTACAGCATGCCCTGAAGTTTTTTATTCCTAATATGGCAAGTTGCAAAATGGAGAAAATCAAATCAAATGGGAAGATTAAGAGGAAATGGATCTTGTGTGTTGCTTGCTAGTGTGAACGCAGGGTGAACGCCACTGTTGTGAAGTCTAATTAATGAATTTTCAAATGTGTGATGTCTGAAGGTTGAGGCGGATTAGCACCCAAAAAAAAAAAAAAAAAAAAAAAAAACCTACATATCTCACATTCGTATGATTCAAATGCCCTAAAAGATGATAAACCATTGACAGTAATAATAATAATAATAATAATAATAATAGTGATGATGATGAAGGCGAGGAGAGGAAGACCACATTGCTGTAAAACAAGTGCACACGTGCAGAATCCTGAGTGCGTGCTTGGGGGCGTGTCAGGTTGGCTCGGGGTGGGCGGAGTGACCGAAGGACGTAGGATTCTTTAGAACACACTCCCACATGAACACACGCGACGTTGTGTCTGCGATATGAAGACAATTTACAGGCGGGTGTTTGATATATTCCGTGAGATAATTACAGCTCTGTATAATAATTCTTATTATAACAAGAAGAACAGTAATAAACTTCTTCAGCAGCACCGCAAATCTCCGCGCTGACACACAGTTTATTTATTTATTTATTATTTCCCAAGTTCGTGTAGTTCGTAGTTCTGTGTCTCCATACGCTTCAGAAGCATGTGACTATGCAAGTGTGTGTGTGTGTGTGTGTGTGTATGTGTGTGGTTTCTCTCAGAGACGAGTCTGAGCCTCAGGGACGTAGATCTCGATGCTGTCAGCGCTCTCTGTGGCAGAGTTCTGGCGCTCGGATGCGGCTCGTTTGGCAGCCATCAGCCGCTTCCGCGCTTCCTGTCTCTGTTTATCAGCGGCCGAGTCTCCGCTGCTCTTCTCCTTCTGCCCTGCCGCTTTGGGCTTCGGTGCTTTCTTCGGCGTCGTCACGCTCGCCGGCTTCCTCTCCTCCTGTAGGAACAGACAGGTGTGTGAACAGCTGGACTTTAAAAATAAAATGGAGTGAAAAAAAATCCACTCTTTTTTTTTTTTTTTTTTTGGATTAAGTGGAAATATCATCGTTATACCACAGCGCTGTCGAATTCTGGATTGTGATTGGTCAGAAGGTGGTGATTGATTTTCTATAACAGCAGCTCTAACAGTAGTGTAGGTTTATATTAGGTTTATATTAGGTTTATATTAATGCGCTTGTTCTGATATGTTATCGTTTCTATAGTAACAGCTCATTCACAGGGACTCCTACGACTTGTCCGTATAATCGATGTGAAGTTTTCTGTGAAGAGACGTTTCTTTAACGTTTATGGAAGGAGTCTCCAGCGTCAGCGCTTTGTAACAGGCAGAAAAAAGCTGTTCACAACTTTCCGAAATCTTCAGGAGAGAGGAGTTTATGCTTTCTGGTTTCTCGTTAACAAAAACCAACAATCTGCTATTTTTAACTTAGTCTTTTTAATTTCAAGAGAGAGAGAGAGAAAAAAAAAAGAGACGCTGGTGAGGGAAAGTCTGTTTATAGCTGCTATAACGTAAGTGAGAACGGCTCTAACTTGTCTTGCGGATGTTCCATAACATTAACTGTAACTATAAATGGATAATAATCACAAATGCTGCTCATTAATAAATGGTGGCAAATTGCTGTGGCATAAGAGGAAAACAACATTTCAAGACGTGCTGTTATTGGAAAATAATCGACTGAGGGGCGGTAAGAGTTACTCCACTTCGCCACACCACCCTGTTGTGGATTATTTTCCTATAACAGCATGCCCTGAAGTGATTTAATCCTTGCTTAAACACTGAACCTTGTAATGTGAACGTAGCATTTTTCACTGAGTTTAACATCCATCTGGTGTCCTGTCACTACCTTTCTAATTATTACATGCTTTCATTTGAACATCATGTACACGTCAGACAATGACACACACACACACACACACACACACACACACACACACACACACACACAGTCTTTAGAAACGTTTTCAGATAAACGTCTGAAGCGTGGCACCTTTTTGCTGCTGCTCTCTGGCAGTTTCCAGTCGTTGGCCTTGAGCAGGTGGAGCTCGTCGAACTTCATGCTGATGTCCTCGATGGAGAGCTGCAGAAGATCCCAGAAACCCGCCAGGTCCTGAGCAGTGGGCCGCGGATGAGCGTTCACGTCCTGGTGTGCACAAGAATGCACAGGTTGTGTAGTGTGCACACGCACGGAGAGTGTTGAGTGAGGAATAAAATACTCAGGTGCGTGCTGTTACAGGAAGATACTCAACCAGTTACCATGGTTACCACCCTGCAGCACGTCACGGAGCGTTTTATTCCTCTTACACCACGGCAAATTGACTCGTCATACTTTTTATTCATTTATAGTTACATTTAATGTTGTGCAATGCCCGTGAAACAAGTTAGTTCCTGTTATCTCTTACGTTCGTCTTCAGGACAGAGGGGTTTACGCTTTGCGGTTTGACAAGCTGCCTTTTTTTTCTGTATTAACTTCAAGAGAAAGAATAAAAGAGAGGCTGGTGAGGGAACGACTGTTTGTAGCTGCTATAACGTAAGTGAGAACTGGAACTAACTTGTTTTGCGGACGTTCAGACGTCTGCATTAGCTGTTAAAGGAGCTAAATGTAAAATTAGAGCCACTTGATGCAAATTAAAACCTTTTAGTAGGTTTAATATTCGAATCCCATATGGAAAAGCAATATATTTCAAAATATATATGTTTAGAATATATGCAAATATAAATAATATAATAATAATTCAGTTATGATTGTGAATATATACAATGTACAATATTTGCCTTATTGTAAAATATACGCCAATCATACTCAAGGATATTTTATTTTCTTTGAACACATACGCACAAGAATTTATTGCAATATAAACAATATATACGGTTATGATTGTGATCTGTTTCCTTCACTGTAAAACCTACGTCGATCTTAATCAAGTACATTTCATAAAACGGATCTTTTCGAATCCAAAATCTGATGGAAGACGTTGTAAAGTCCTCGATACACACACTTATGAGTGCATCACAACTGAATTCTGTCTTCATGCATCAGATTAATAAACAAAACAATAAAGCCACTACACTTAAACCATTGTTCTTCATTGCTCTAATCTTCTGTTATGTTGCTTAGCAACCAATGCTTACTGTTATCAGACTACATTGCTTGGTGGAGAATTGTTTTATTAAATTAAATTAATTATTGAAGGCTGTATTTTATTGCTTTGTCACCGTTTTAGAAAAGCAGTAGGCCCTTGAGCGGCTTACTGCTTTCATTTATACTCCAATACATGCTTAAATACAATAAATTTTCCAAAACAAACAAACAAACAAACAAACACGTCAATGCTTTCCCATAGATTTTAAAATACATTGCTTTCCCATCAGGCGTGATCAAGCTCATCCTTCGCGATCGGTGTAAACAATCTGAGAGAAACAGGATCTTTAGAAGCAGCTGGCTGATTCACGTGGACACGCTCATGTGTGTGAGTGGTTCATGAGGATGATTTGATGCGTAAAAGAAACTGAAAGTGCGCACAATCTCACATGTAGCTCCTTTAAGAAGCGCGGAGCGAAGCCGCGTTAAAAGCCGAGGCTCTGGGACTCACCAGGTTCTGCTCACACAGGCCTCGAAACTGCTGGAACTTCTGAGACATGAGCAACTGAGCGCTGCCTACCGCACTGCGGATCTTCCCCAGCACTACACACACGCACACACACACACACACACACGCAGGATGAGAGAAACTTAAGCTTAAACACTAGCCTTTTATGGAAGAGATACTGCACTCGTCCGGTTGGCACGTCCTATATTAATCCTCCTCATGGGAAATCCTAAATGTCCCAGTGTTAATGTTAATCTAATTTTCCTCACATAACTACACTAATATTCTTCCAGTGGGATCTTATGTCCGGTTCAACCCTAAAATCCACACTGTGTGTAATTAAAAGCCAAAAATATCAGCTTAAAATGAGACAGTTCTAATTAAAGCCAGAGTTAGATCTCATCCTTTATTCCTGGTTTATCAAGCCATGATTAAACCTCCACCCTGAAACGACCGGAATAGCCTAGGTATATACACACACACGCCACGGCTTCCGGACTGGTGGCCATCGCTCATCGTTAAGGGCCACCGTTTCATTAAACACGTCTCTGTGTGGAGTTAATATCTTTAATTTCGTGCCATCATTACTGAAATAACTAGGAAAGCCTCGTCTGGAATTGCTATCAATTCATACAGTTATTAAAGAAAGAGCTTTCACATCTGTCTTAGTTGTGACATCCGTTAAAGGAGCTAAATGTAAGATGAAGGCGTTCTTTTCCAGATGTTCCTCCCCGTCTGGCCTGTCCGCTCCCATCCATCACAATCGGACACCAAATTTGACCAGACACTAGATGAGCCATGAGTGATCGTTAATGTCTTGCGAGTGATTCATGAGGATTGTAAAGAAAATGCTTGAAAGAAAGTAAAATAAAATCTCACATGTAGCTCCTTTAGGAGGATAAAAGCTGATAAGAGGGAGAATGTACAGAAATAAATTTAAAAAAAAAAAAAAACAATAAGAAATCAATAAGAAATGTTAAAGAGCAGCTCTGTCTGGAAAACCGAAGGTGGCGATGATCCGCTGATGAAACTCAGCACCGTGTGCAGGCAGGAAGACGGGAAAGGACTTGTGGCCGTGAAATGTTGGAGGATTTGTGAAATATCTGGTGTTTATCGTGTTAAGTCCAGCACGGATTAGAAGCGGTGATGAAATAGAGTGAAATTTTCATCGAGAGCAGTTCTAACAATCCCGAGGCGACACTAAGGTTCCCATTAAGGCTGCTTTCACACGTTTCTCTTAAGCACGTTTGACATGTAATCCGACAGGAAGCGGCCGCAAGGTGGGCGGAATGTGGCCGCTTTTCAAAAGTGCTTCTGTCAGCATTATTTTTTTTGCTCACAGCAGAGCTTTAAAAGTTGAAAAAAGTTTACTGATAAAAGTTTATAACCTCATGACCAATCAGGACGCAGCTCAGGGGACAAAGTGGCGGTGAAAAAAAAGAAGTCATGTTAGCGATTCATGATTTCCGATTTCCAGTGTGACTGAAAATAAAAGTGTGTTTCTTTTGGATGTTGACCGCTCGTAAATGATGTGATTATCTCATTGAAGTCACACAAGCAGCTCGAAATGTCTTGATTTTCTTCCTCAAAATCTACAGCCAAGACAAACAAGCTCCTAATCACCAGAGTTACACCAAAGTTTATTTACTGAGAATAATAAATGTAATCTACACCACAAGCTAGGCCATGTGGTTAGCGAATACTAGCTAGGAATGGTAAGAGCGTTGTTATGGTTACAGTCCGTGTGCTGCTTGAGCACTTGAATTATCTAAACACAAAAACTAGAAAATGCCAAGTGTGAACGCAGCCTTCGACTGTGGACAGGTTGTAAAAGAACGTCACGTCACACCACAAAACCTTCAGTCTGTTATGATATGTTATAATGTTTATAGCTAGAAACTAGCTTGTCACTTCTAACTAGCTAACATTAAAACAATCCAGAGTTACAGAATCAGTTTTCTAGCTCGATATAGGAACTGACACTGCTGCAAAAGCACCGAGTTGTACATTTACAGATTTGAGTTTTGAGAAATTAAGCCCTCCTCTCCTCCTCTGAAAGATCTTGAATTTAAGAATTTAAAACAAAAAGTGTTGACCACAAAATGTGTCAAAGTGAAATGCTTTACAAATCACGTCTATCAGGATTCCCTCTGTTCATGAGAGCAGAGAACTCCACAGTGCTCATACACAGCTCGCCTCTGACGCACTCCAACACTGCCAAGCAGTGATTCCATTTATGGTTGCCAGATTAATCAGGAACCCCCATAAGAGCACTATTTTTAAATCACACTGGGAGTTGTGATTTATTCAAAATCCTTTTAAAGGTGGTCTGCATGGAAACAGTGTGTTCAATCTGGCAACCTGATTTGCTGAAAATCCTCCAGCAAGTTCTCGTTTTCACTGATGATGAAACGTGCATTTTGTGCTGCTGGAGTCGCTGACTTTTATGCTACTTGTTAATGTTAGAAATAACAAATACAGAGAAATTTATGCAGCAGCACAAAAAAAAAATTAATTTTCAGGATCAGAACGGTCAACCCTGTGCATACGGTCCTCAAAAAAAAAAAATGTTAGCAGGAACAAAACCAACAGGTTAATTAATGCTTTAAGACACGACCCCTGTCCCTCCCACTACCCCATGCCTAATATTTCTTCTCACCTTCTTCTGAGAGCTGCTTATCTTTGCTTTCCTGCTCCATCTGCTGGCACCAGGCGTCCATGCGCCCCGTCTCGGCCTGTAGGAGTCGGAGGAAGCAGTGTCCGTCCCTGAGGCACGCCGCCGGGGCTCCGGGCTGCTCTGACGCTCCGTTCACGCTCACGCTCTGCAGGGACGGAGGAGGAGGCGGCAGAGAGGACGGGTCCAGAGCCGCCTCGACGCTCTCCGGCATGGTGGAAGAGGATTTCTGCGCTCTCTCTGCGCTGCCGGGAGAGTCGAGCGTCTGAGTGCTGCACGCGCTGCAGCTGGTCTCCAAAGCTTTACTGTCTGTCCGGTCCTGAGTCTCGGCGTCAGCCGTCTCCTGTCTGGACGCCATGCTGCTGAAGCGGCTCAGCCTGGAGACACACACACACACACACACACACACACACAGCATGAGGGAATTTAGAAATAAAATCAAGAGCTGACTGTAATCTCTAGCTCTGTTCACCAACAATAAACTACTGATCAAGAGATTTTAAAATTTCCTCAACAATAATTCAAGCCATGTTAGAAATAATTAACAATTATATCATCTGCAATAAATTGTTAATGAAAATATGATGGAGGGGAAAAAAACGATGTAAGGGGCTGACATGAAAATTATCAGCAATACTAATTTTAACTAACTTAAAAAAAAAAAAATTAAACAGAAAAAATATAACAGTACATTTCCAGCATATTCCTTTTACAAATCACTTGTCTAATATCCTCGTAGAAACTGCGTAATGGTTCGTCTTCCGTCCTTTTTTCTCCATTTTCACCCTGATGCTATATACTTATCTAATGTTAGCTAAGTCGAATATACACTGACAGGTTTTATTTCACATTAAAATAAAAAATAAATCAAAACATTCTACGTTTAAAGGTGCACTATGTAACATTAGTGCTATGGTTTTGTTTTTTTTTAAGATTAGGTTAGGCGGGATCTACATTGAAATGATTCCCGCCTATTTTTGTGAAGCTCCGCCCCCAGGCTCTACGGTATGACGTATAGTCTGTATAGTCGTATAGACACAAACAAGCATTCCGGACCAGAAGCCTGTTTTCCCGACTTATTACAGAAGCCCGACTTATTACACTTTTGCTAAGGCCACGACTTAATCTATCTTAATATGACTTAACAACTTTTCCAAAAAAAAAAAAAAAAAAAAAGGAACTTTGTACAAGTAAGGAACATAAAAAAAATGGACTACTGCACCTTTAACATGACAGAAAGCGATGGCATCGTGTCAGCTCATCTTACAAGCAGGAAAATTGAGTCGAGACAAAATAGAGCGGGTCTAAACATTAATGTGAGATGGAGGAAAGGGGGCGGAGCTTACAGGGGGTCAGTAATGCTGTATCTGAAATAACTCAGGAGTGGGAACTTGAAATTACATCATTTCCATCAGAGAAAAAAACATGGACGCCTCCATGTGTGTTTAGCAATCATGAGTTTATGATGTATTTACTTTCTCTAAACAGCGAACTGTACAGTAAGTGTTATACATTTAACCAGCTAGAGTGTCAGTGTTGACTGATCGAAAGTAAATACTGCTATAAGTTTATTTAAAGCAGTGACTGAGTGTGATGGTGCGAGCGGCCATGTTGTGCTGAACTCGGGGTTGAGGAGAGCTTCCCGACTCTCCGAGTTGAGGGGTGTTTTCTTTTTTTTCTTTTCTTTCAGTTTATTAATTAGTTATTATTAATAAGTGTTTATTGGAGTTTAAAACACCTCTGTAGTATTTCAGTCATTCCAGATTTGCAGGTCAATCTGCTGTTTTTTTGGGGGGAAAATAAGGAGACTGCTCTTTTGGTGTATTTTTGACTGATTGGTTCTAACATAAGAAAACGCAGAGCTCCTACGCAAAATGAGTGAAGGTGTGAAGGTTTGCGTTAAATATCTATCGTCCCTAAGCGTTTCACGACCCACTTTTCATTTGTCAGTTTCAGCAGTCGGGAATTTTAAAGCAGGACACAGAACGAAGCTGACAGCGATCGTGTTTGACCGATATGAAGAGCCAATAACACACACACACACACACACACACACACACACACAGAACAGATGAATTGTTATCTTTGAGAATATGCGAGTGAGAGAATAGGAGTGTGTGTCAGGAGGATAAATGCAAATGTGTGAGAGAGGGACAGGTATGGAAATTCGGAGTGACGGCGGGAATGAGGAGCGGATGATGTGACCTGCGGAATTTGATTATCTCCATTACACTCAGCTCTTCCTCCTGTCAGCGCAGAGCGGTGTGTGGACACACTGTCTATTCATCAGCATACACACTGCGTGATAAATGAGTCTGTACACGATGCTGCAGAAAAATCCTGCACAAAATCCCTTCAGTCCCTGAATACTGACTGCTCTGTTTGTGCATCAGTATTAATAAATAAATAAATAAATAAATAAATAAGATTGTTGGGCTGCAAAAAGACTGATTATGAAAAGTTGTGGATGTGAGCAATGAGATAAACTGGGTAATGATTAATAAGGAATAAAACACTCTGCGTCATGCTGTCATAGGAAAATAATCAACGATGTGGTGATCGAGCTGAGCTACTCTTACCACACCTAAACTGATTATTTTCCCATAACAGCACATCCTGAAGTGTTTTATTCTTTTTATACCACAGCAAATTACCAAGAAATACATTGTTTTATTTATAAAGAAATACCCATAGTACTTTTTATCTGTTTATAGTTACATTTAAGGTAGCACAACGTTCGTGAAATATGTGTTTAGACGTTAACTCACAGCCACGTGTACTCAAAATGGTGCATGATTTAAAAAAAAAAAAATTACATTTTTAATTACACTCTGAATTTTTCACAGTGATGGATTTGATGGTTTTTTGTCACTGCATATATATATATATATATATATAAAATTGTTAAATGACACCATTACATAGTGAATATCCTGATTTCTGAAGTTGACAATGTGCAAACAATTCTGAAAAGGAATCATTATTCTGCTTTGGATAAAAAAAAGGAAATAAAATGGCAGATTGAGGTGACGGCTGATGCTATTGTCCTCATGAGGAAGTCACTTTAAAAACCGTTTAAAACCCCCCCGCCACACCCCACCAACGCCCCACCCCCCACCCCGGAGGTTTATGGAAATGATCTCTGTACCATCTCTGTACAAAAGCGTCAGTTGAAATGGAAATGAAGAGGAAATGGAGTAGGGAGTGTGAACTCACGGCCTGCCGTCCTCCACCTGAACCCCGATGGACTGGAACTTCGTGGTGGGAGTGTGTTCCTCTCGGAGCACGGGCTGAACGCAGTCCACCTGTCCAACACACCGGTACCATACGGTCAATATCTCACACACACACACACACACACACACAGCAACTAGAATGTGGCACAGCTCACTAACGATAATTCAGTCCTGAGTACAAAAATAACACCATCAGGCTTTTTTTTTTTTTAAAGTTAATTTTCCGAGCCGTCGTTTAGCTCGGTATAATTTTAATCCTGAAACATTTCCGTAATTATATTTACATAACTGTTTTTTTTCCCAGTCCCTTGCAACACCATGTGCTTCATTTCTGCCTAGCATACCTTCTCACTAGCTTGAGATACAGATAGCATTGACAGGTACGTCAAATTTTCAGTGAATCTTTCAGCAAACATTTATTCAGGAACTCCTTAGTTAGCGCTTAGTTTTATTATTTTTATTATTTCCTGGCTGAGTGTCCAAATGGAGCTTTCAATTCTGCTCGTTTTTCAATGGCTGTGACGATCATTTGTTTATGCGTGACCATTCGTGTCACTTTAGGAGCGAGCTACCGCATATGAAAAAAAGCTAGCATCGATTAAGCTAATGCGAAAAATGATGCTTTGTTCATATAAACTCAGAATGATATTATGTCAGAGACTTTTTTTTCCAAAGTGAGGAAAAAAAAAAACAAAAAAAAAAAAAACACAGACACCCCTGTGTTCGTCTTTCATTAGCTTTTCAAGCTAGCCAGCTAACTGTGATGAGTTAGCCTCAAACCAGTGAACTGTAGAGTCAGTGCTGTAGATTTAACGAGCGAGTTTGTCTGTGTGTTGATTGATCCAAAGCCAATACGTGTATGTACAGTGTAACTCATTTAAACCTAAGAAGTGCTGCTGTGTTTACTGTTCATGCTGTGAGTGGCCATGTTGATTTTTTATCGTCACTTGCTGAACTCAGGGGTTGAGCAGACTGTCCCATGTTTATAAATAGGAATTCTGAGTTCAGGGGGCATTTACTTTTGTTTTTCGTAAAGGTAGGAAATTCTGAGTTATGAAGTTTAGTCGAATGCAGCATTAGAACACGAGACGTAGATGTTGAAAGATTTGTGGCTCAAGTTCTGCTCACAAGGCAATAAGTTTTATATTCTGGGGGAAAAAAGCAGCGACTGGTGTCTGAGTGTCAAAATGAAAACTTTAAATTTCAAAATTTAACTACACAAGGCTTCGTAAAAAAAGATTTTCCTTTTCTTTCCATATTCATTCAACACTAACAGCACTAATAAACCGGCTGAGCGAACTCGCCTGACACTTTGTCCTTTTTAAGGATGTACTCCTTTTCTCCAGGGAATGAACTACCTACACACACACACACACACGCAGTCAGTGTTACAGGCACTGACTTCATGTCTGAAAGCTGAAGCCGAGCAGCAGGAACTCATTACTGATGGACTTTAATTCACGAAGTCACACACCACGGCTTCCAGATAACTTACGCCCAATTAATACAAATCTTCAAACACGAAGTGAACTCTGGATTTAATGAAAATAATTTTTTAAAAAAGGAATCAACTGGAGATTTCGCTGTAAATCCTGTCAGCCAAGAACAAGAATCTGAGGCTATCATGGGCACAGACTCGCAGAAACTGGACAGCTGAAGACTGGAAAAAGACCAGGCGATTATTTTTTCTCCTCTTCAACTGTCTATTTTGGAGAGTCTGTGCCCACGATAGCCTCAGATTCTTGTTCTTGGCTGACAGGAGTGGAACCTGATGTGGTCTTCTGCTGCTGTAGCCCATCCACCTCAAGGTTCAATATTTTGTGCATGTTGAGATGCTTTTCTGCTCACCACGATTGTAAAGAGTGATTATATGAGTTACTATAGACTTCCTGTCTACTTGAAGCATTTTCCTCTGACCTCTCTCATCAACAAGGTGTTTCCACCCACAGAACTGTCCCTCACTCAATGCTGTTTGTTTTTCGCACCATTTCTGTGTAAACTCTAGAGACTGTTGTGTGTGAAAATCCCACGAGATCAGCAGTTTCTGAAACACTCTAACCAGCCCACCCGGCACTAACATTCACGCCACGGTTAAAATCACAGAGATCACACTTCTTCTTCATTCTGATGTTTGATGTGAACATGAACTGAAGTGCTTGACCTGTATCTTCATCATTTTATGCATTGTGCTGCTGCCACATGATTGGCTGATTACATAACTACATAAATGAACACGTAAATGTGTTCCTAATAAAGTGGATGGTGTGTGTATGTAAAGGAGTAGATTTCTTATTTTTCAAAGTATTAAAACATCACCTTGCACATGAAAACCAATTCATGTGTACAAAATATGATTTTTTTTTTAAAAATTTACTTAGCCAAATCAAAATCAAAACAAGTTAGAATTAGCATACAGGAAAGTAATGAGTAAAAGTAGAAGCACAGGCCAAACTGCCCTGTGCTTCTGTTTTCACTCGTTACTTTCCTGCATGTTAACTCTAACGTGTATATATTTGGTAAATGAAAGCCACTCAGTCAGACGCACCTGGATGCCGATGGAGGAGAGTTTCCTCCTGGCGGCGCCCCGCGGTTCGTCCTGCGTGAAGCCGACGCTCACGGTTTGGGTTTCTCGGGCAGGAGGAGGAGGAGGGCTGCTCACGCGGGCACTGGGCACCGGTACGGGGATGGGGGGCACCAGGGGGACGGGTATGGGGATGTGGGGTATCAGGGGGAGAGGAGCTTTGGCCAGGCTGCCCGTCCTCGAGCTGGTGGCGCTGTCCGAGGAGTTGCTGCGTCCTGATTGGCTGTTGGCCTCGCTGCGCTGCTCCAGGTAGGTGTCCTGCGCCGACTCCGTGCTGCTCTGCACCGTCACCGAGATGAAGGGCTTGGAGGCAGAGCGGGGAGGAACCGGGGGCGGAGTCTTATTACGGGCTGGGGAAGAAATAAGTTGTTTTATCAGCCATTAAAATCACGTCAGTTTTTAGTAATGAAACTTTGGGTAAAGCAGGAGCTTGTAGCCTACAAATTAAAATAAATAATAATAAATAATAGTTTATAAAATATAAAACTAGACAAAAATTAAGGTGAAAGAATGTTTTAAATTTTATTATTTATTATTTATTTTAATTTGTAGGCTGCAGGCTCCTGCTTTACCCAAAGTTTTATTACTATTTTATCTTAATTACATATTTTTTTTTAAATTACATTTTTGCTGTTCTTATTATTAGTATTAACTATTTATTTTTATTTTTTTTTTTTTCTGAGCAGCAAGGAATATTACTAAATTGCTATTGCATTATTTTGTATATAAATTATTAATATTAATTTTTTTGAGCTACAATTTCCTGCTGTATCCAATTTACGATTGCTATTTTATCTTAATTACTTATATACTTTATACTTTGTTTATTATTACTTTCAGAATTTCGATTATTACATTACATATTTTTCTATTACAATTTGAATATAAATGAACGTTTAATATTAGTAGTATTTGTGTTAAATATTTAATATTTTTTTAAAGTTACAATTCCTTGTTTTCCCCAATTTTTATTAATATTTTATCTTAATATTTAAATTTTTTTAAAATTTCTATTTAATTTCTGATATAAATAAACTTTTATTATATATTTATAAAAGTCTATTATCTGACTCACTACTACGAGACCGCACATCATTAACAGCATATGGACAGACACACACACACACACACACACACACACACACACACACACACACAGTGCTACAGTGGAGACACTCAGGCTCGAGGCCAACGTGGGAACAAAAGCGGCCTTTTAAACCCCGTGTGAGCCTCAGAACAGCTCGCACGCCTGGTGCAGATGCGTTATGGGAAAGTGGATGAGCGTGACTCGGCTGGTCGCGGATCACGGAGTTAATGCTTTACGACGCCAATGATGTTGTTGAATGGATTATTAGCAAGCTAGTTGGGATTTGTAGTTCTTGTTGGCAAACCCTCTGGACGTGAAACTTGTGACACATCAAGATGATAAAAGCGTGAAGCGATGATGAAATCTTCATGCCACAACACACAATCTTAGACACGCCTGCTTCATTACTCGTAAACTCGGGTCATTCCTGCATGTTTTAAAAATCATTACCAACACTAAAAAAAATTACAATTAATAATAATCAGAAAAGCTGCTTAAAGCTGAGTTCTGGTTTTCTTCCAGCTCATAATGTGCTTCAGATTATTTACACACATCTTTCATGCTGTACAGTCTCTCCCTATAGGCAACTTTTCTTTTGTACACTTTTCTGGCAACAAGCTTCAGAATCTTCAGTCCGGCTCTCGGCACTTCATGTGTCCTCAATTCCAACAGGAAATCAAACTTTTGGATATGACATAATGAACTTCAGAGATAAAAGATGTAATCACTGAAGAGGAAAAAAGTTTTCAGCATCCTGTCTTTAAAAATAAATAAATAAATGAATAAATAAATAAATTAAAAAATAAATTAAAAACTAAATAAAAAAAATTAAAACTAAATTAAAAAAAAAATTAAACAGGAAAGGACATGAGAATAGGGCTTGGAGATACACCTTTTTAATCTAATTTTTGCATTTTTATTATTATTTTTAAAAATGGTACTTTATGTTTGAAATTGTAAAATGCTGAAAATGTTTTATGTACTTTTTTTATACCGTTTGCCTTTTCAGTGTTATTTGTTCATTATAATTAAAATATTTTTTAAATATAAAAAGTTAATATATTTATTTTAACTAAACACACACTGACTGGAAGCAGCTGATTTGACTTTAAAGTTTTTATCTAAATCTTTAAAATTTTTCAAAAGTTAATCTGTATATATTTTTAATCATTTTCAATGTTTCTTAAAAAATTTTTTTTTAAATATAAAAACTAAATCCGTATTATTTGCAGCACTTTGCTACTGTGATTGATATCGTGTATCGTAGAAAGATGATAGTTTTCGACTCGCCCCTACGGGGGAATGTGAACAAGTAGCTTGTTTCCACAAAGTTCTGTGAATCTTGAAAATGTGATAAAAAAACAAACAAACAGGAAGACAGTACTGTGGTTTGTTTGTTTCTAAAGAAAACAAGAGGAATTGTTAATTACTTTTCCTTAATTAAGTATTAATTATTTTCTTACATGTTGGTTTGGTAGCTAACATTTAGCTGTTCAGTGAATCACATACAGAAAATATTCCAGGTGTGTGATATTGAATTCAATTCAATTTTATTTGTATAGCGCTTTTAACAATGGACATTGTCACAAAGCAGCTTTACAGAAATAAATAGATTCAAATTAAATTAACTCAAAATGAATTGTAAATCTATGAATTTATCCCTAATGAGCGAGCCAGAGGTGACGGTGGTGAGGAAAAACTCCCTGAGAGGACATGAGGAGGAAACCTTGAGAGGAACCAGACTCAAAAGGGGACTCATCCTCATCTGGGAGACACCGGATAGTGCCATTATAAATAAATCCCTTGATATCCAAACTGAGGAGACGTAGCGGATTGGTGTAGCCCCGCCTCTAGGCGAAAGTCAGAATTAAAGTCAGAATTAAAACAGGAAGTCCGAGTCAGGTGGAGATTTGCATGAATGGATGAAAGAGACATGCTAATGAGAAACATCCACGTTCAGTTCCTCTGCCTCCACTTTCACTTCTGTGGGAATTTAAACGGTTTAATTAAGAAACTCGTTTAGGCCGGCGTCTCAGAGCCACGGCGCCGTAATTAACCTGAATAAAATTACACAGAGCTCAGTACGAGAAATTTCAGGCACACGTCAGGAGGTGGTTTAGTGAAAACGTCTGTGGGTTTAAACAAAAAAACCCTCAGCTAAGAAGCTCCACAGTTACAGCAGGAGAAAAGTGCAATTTCATCTCCATAGGCTATCGCTGTGAGGACTGATAAAGCCTCCTACTGGATTATGATCAGTCTGCTCTGTGTGTGTGTGTGTGTTGGACAGTAAGAGAGAGAGAGAGAGAGAGAGAGAGAGAGAGAGAGAGAGAGAGAGAGAGAAACAGTGTGGTTGCTCCCCTGCTGTGTCAAGGCCAGAGGATTGTGTGCTAAAAAGGCCAACAGGAAGTCAGTGCAGGACACCGAGCGAGAGATCGAGCCCAGAGGGAGAGAGGGAGAAGGGGAGAGAGAGAGAGCGAGCGAGAGAGAAGGCGAGAGAGAGCGAGACACAGAGACAGAAACCACATGGTGGTTAAAGAGAGACAGCAACAACACGGAAACGACATAAGGAAAAGGCGGAGACGGAGCACGATTAAAAAACCCAACACAGAATAACTAATAATAATTATAATAATAATCATATTGGTTAATATCAATGCTAGAGCAATACATACAAAGATTAAAATGAGAAAAAAAAAAAAAAAAATCAAGCCTGATAAATTCGGATTTTGTCAGACATTTTGGTTTTGTGATTTTTATTGACCGTCTAGGGCTGTGTCCGAAATCACTCACTCGTTCACTAGTTCTATACAGAGCACTATCTAGGACGCAGAAGTGTGAGATACGTTTCAGTGTAATACTGCCAAAATATTTCTTATATATAAACATATATAAGATTTTTTTTTAGTAGTCATCCTCGTCATCTTCGTGGTTGTTGTCGTAATTGTGGTCTTCCATCTGGTCTTATTCTTCGTGTCGTCTTCTCTGTGGTCCATCATCGTCTTCGTATCAGTCGCTGTCTTCTTCGTGGCTTCCTTCTTCTCTGTGACTGTTTTTTCTTCTGGCTGTTGTCTTCTTTGTCATGGTCACCGTCTTCTTTCTCTTCTTTGCCTTCTTCGCTGTCGTTTTTTTCTTCGTCATCATCGCCTTCTTCTTCCTCGTCGTCTTCTTGTCTTTGGCCTTATTCGGATCGGATCAGCTTATCAGCGGGACGTCTGTAATACATTTTTTCACACGTCTCCTCAGTGATAAAACTCTCGCATCTGGACAGCAATAAAAAGACCACAAGAGGAGCGAGGTTCCAGCGGGTTGTATTGTCTACGAACCCGGATGTTTGCGTCACGTGGTCATGTGATCACGCTCCATTCACAACATGGCGTCCAAGCGGTTGAAGAGGCGCTGGAGTAGAGAAGCGTCAAGGTTTTAACACCCAGACCGAGTAATACGGTTGAGTGCCTGGTCTAAAGCATGCATTTTTCATTTTGAGATTTTGGGAAGGGTTTAATAACTGGGGAAGAGACAATCTTACGCGTGCTACGAGACTGAATACGGCAAGCGGCAGCAGTCAAACAACGTTTTTATTCAGCGTGAGGTGACATCTGCATAGAAAATCACAGACCGTATCCGTGTATCCGTGATCACACGAGCATCGAGTTTGGAGAACAACAGAAGATAATTCAGCCTGTAATTTTCTCAGAGGAGACGTGGCCGATCCACACAGTAATAAAATAACAGAGTAGCTCCTGTAAAATAGGAAATGTCTCCAGGACCCCATGTCCATTCAATCCTGTGCCGAAAGAGCTATTCTGTACTTCAATGGCGTCTCTTCTTCCTTTCCAGGCTCATCTCTGGAGGTCCACTCAAGGTCCTCCCTCCACACACACGCACACACACTTCCAACAATTCATCATCATTTCACCCTCTTTTGTAATATCATCATGTTATGTGTCTCACCCCAAACTCCCAATACACTTCCCTGTTTAACAAATCAGTGTTTGCTCGACTCACAGCACCACAGATTCACACGGCGTGCGCTCGCACCTAAAAAACCCTTCTCTGAGTCACTTACCTGCATTTTTAAGAGAAGTCAATGAGTGTTCATACGTTTGTTGAAAACTAATCCCACTAGCTCCCTTCTGCTTCACTGAGCCCTTCATGTGAGAACAATACTCACAACGCCATCACTTAAACACACACACACACACACACACACACTCTTCACCAATCCACCAGTACGAGCAGCCACACACAACAGATAACCAATTTACTAATCTACTAATACACATATCATATATTTAAACATTTATTTTACTCGGTGCGGGTGTCTCTGTAATGTCACAAGCTATGTTTTTTTAATAACTTACTAACTTTAGTAACTTTATTAACTTCAAGAGAGAGAAAAATAAAGGATGGTGAGAGAACAACTGTTTAATGTAAGTAATAACAGGGACTAACTTGCTTTTGCAGACGTTCCACAACATTAGCTGTAACTATAAACGGATAAAAAGCACACGGTGTTCTTAAATAAATTAGAAATCGTTATCGTGTCAAATTGCTGTGGTGTAAGAGGAATAAAACACTTCACTTTATCAGTTAAACAATCATGTTCAGGGTGATCACTTCATCACACCACCCCATCACTGATTATTTTCCTACAACAACATGCCCTGAAGTGTTTTATTTCTTACTGAACACTGCTAGACCTAAAGTTTTGACAGGTTTCCGCTTCAAAGTTAATAAGGAGAGAAAAATAAAGCACACACAGTTCAATGAAAGTTAAATTAGCTACACATCAACAGAATGTGTTGTTATAGTGACTCATTCAGAAAACACAGGAAGTTAGCTAGCAATTTCAGCTAATAACATACTTTAAACTTCTTAGATAGCTAGTCATATGACTTTGAGAACATTTTAATTATTTATTTTGTTAAGAAACAATGCTTAAATGCCAACAAGTCTGTTATAATGTATGACTTTTTTTTTAATGTATTGTTAGCTGTCTAGCAACGGAGCGGCTAACAACCAGTGACCACAGACGAGGTTGCCAGGTTGGGACCAAGTCCGCAAAACAGGTTATTTCTTATTTTAACGCTTTCCCGCTTTACTAATTCATACACGAAAGAAGATAAATAAATAATACACACTAGAAGAGTTACACATATATACATATCTGACTTCAGTGCGTCTATGTGTCCGGATTGTTCAGTTTAATTTTTGAAAAAGTCAAATTTTAGACGGCGTTTCCTCACAATCTGGCAACCATGTTACTAAGGTTCACTTACAGGAAGAAACCCAGTAATGAAAGATAGCATCTTTCTGCTGTTATTTATTACACATTATAACAAGAAAATGATGATGATGATTATTATTATTATTATTGTTATTATTAAGGCACCACAACACACTGCATAAGTGGAAGACTTTCCAGCAGTTAGGACTTTACCGTGAAAAGATTCCTCTTCTTATTTATCTGAGATTAATGTCGAAGAAGAAACTCCATCATGCTGTAGCACAAACGTCCCAAACACTGAACTTTACCGTAAAAACCCGTTTATCTGTTCTGTTGTTATTGTTCAAGGCGACCCGAAAGCCGCTCTGTTCACCGCGTCCACGTCGCTCACCAGAAGAAAACGCCTCTCTTACAGTCACTCATTTCACCACAGTCCGAGTCGCAACACGCCGCTTTCTCCACATTCACACACTTCCACACCATCACTGAAGCTTCACCGAACACCGCGCTGGAGCACAATTAAAAACAAAGCGGATTCTTCACGCTTTCAGACCTGCGACACAATCACACAGGGCCGAACCACAAATCGCGCTCTGTTCAACTCGTAAGTGCACTACGTCTAGTGGGTGAGCCATTATGTCGCGCGCTATGTAGTGCACTCAGGACAGGGGGGAGGAGGACATTTGGAATTCGGCCACAGAGTCTCGCCCGTTTTCAGTCTGTTCGTCTCCGCCAATAGAAACGCATGGAAATGAGCACGTGGTTTGGTCACGTGATAGGGAAGCGAGCGGATGGGAAGGGAGCAGTAAAAGGGCATAAATGGATAAAACACGCCACGCTGGCATAATAATAATAATAATAATAATAATAATAATAATAATAATAATAATAATACTGAATTAATAGAATTTATTATTATTATTATTATTATTATTATTATTATTATTATTGTTGTTGTTGTTATTATTGTTAATACTGAATTAATAGAATATATTATTATTATTATTATTATTATTATTATTATTATTATTATTATTAATATTAAAGAAGGTTAAAGGTTGGAGTGTAAAGAAAGGCAAAATTGTCATATGTATGACCCATGCTATTTATTCATGCCGGATTTTAACATAAAATTTTTACGTTTCTTTTCTTTAACTTCTTAACTTCTTAACTTCTTTTTTTTTTTTTTTTTTTTTTTTTTTTTTTTTTTTTTTTTTTTTTTTTTTTTTTTTTTTTTTTTTTTTTTTTTTTTTTTTTTTTTTTTTTTTTTTTT
>CM040469.1:23299943-23347241 GCA_022758105.1 Pangasianodon gigas
AATAGAAAAAGCGAGAAAAAGAGAGTGAGAGCGTTTTAATTGCATGCAAAAGTTTGCACCCCCTCTTTATTTGGTTAGCTAGTTCATTTAATACTTATATTACATTTTGCACGGTTATGGTAACTTTTTTGTCTTTGTGTATCTGTTCATTAGTTCACAACAGATGTGAAAACGTACTTGGCTCATAAACGATTCTGATTCTGATGTTATTTAGTTTGTATTAAACTCAGCTATGAAAAGATCCAAGCTTGCTGCTAGGCTACAGAGAGAGACAGAGACAGAGAGAGTGTGATTTGGAAACATTAGCCTTTAAGCTCCAAGAGAGTCCCATCTCAGCTCGTCACTGTCCCCAAGAATGTAGGCCAGCGTGTGTGTGTGTGTGTGTGAGAGAGAGAGAGATAGAGAGATAGAGACATTCCACGAAGAAATATTACAGATGGCAAATATATTAATGCAGATAAATGGAGCAGTCTTTTCAATTCAGCTTCATCTGCACCTTATAGCTTTACATTTACATCATATACGACCGTACATTTCTCTCTGACAGCACAGCTGGTGTGTGTCAAGAACGATGTGATGCTAACCGAGACCCGGTGATGTGTGTGTTACTCTAATCTGGTATTAGAAAGGCCGGCCAAACAGGCCTCACCAGGGTAGAGGGATCAGTGCAGGAAGCAGGACGTCTGAACTACTTATCATGAGGTTGCTTTGGTCGTAAAAACTGCAGCCTGGCCAAAGTGTAAAGGTCGCATAAACATAAGCGGCTAAGATCAAATAAGCAGTTGATATTACAGCATCAAGATACAGTGCTGTGCATAAGTATTCACCCCTTGAACTCTTCCATACTGGAACTATAGGTCATGAATTTACATAAAATAATATTAAATATGAGTGAGAAAGCAATAGAGTTTGCAAAATTATTTACCAATAACCCCCGATTGCTGTGAAACCCATACGTTAGTTCAGAAGTCACATGATTAGTTGAATGGAGATGACCTGTGTGCAATTAGAGTGTCACAAGATCTCAGTATTAATACACATGTTCCTGGAAGAACCCAGAGTTTATTAGAGAACATACTTAAACAAACAGCATAATGAAAATTTAAAAAAATATCCCAAACTCTGCAACATTAAATCCATTATTTAAAAGAATATAAATGACACAACCATGACTCTGCCTAGAGGATGCTGGGTAAAGAGGGGATTAAGTAGAGAAGCAACCAACATGCCACAGGTAACCCTTTCCATGATACTACCACCACCATGCTTCACAGCTGGAATGGGGATCCTCAGGGTGATGAGCGGTGTTGGGTTTCAGCACAATGTAGAGCTTTGTACCAAGGCTCAAAAGTTCAAAAGTGATCTTATGAAACCAGAGAACCTTTTCCACATGTTTGCTGAATCTCTAACATGCGTTTTGGCAAACTCAGAGTGGCTAAGCTATGGTGTCTGATGGTAAAGTCTGATCCAGTGATCTCTCCATCCAGTGGTAGTGGTAGCTCAGTGGTTAAGACGGTGGACTACTGATCAGAAGGTCATGAGTTCAATCCCTGCCAAGCTGCCACTGCTGGGCCCTTGAGCAAGGCCCTTAACTCTCAACTGTTGTATAAATGAGATAAAATGTAAGTTGCTCTGGATAAGGGCGTCTGCCAAATGTAAATGTAATGTAAAATGTCTCCAGCTCCTTAAGAGTTACACTTGGACTCTTGGCTTCTCTGGATAATGTCCTCTGTACAGGTCAGTGGACAGCCTCCTGTAGGCCGAGTCTCTGTTGTGTCATACTCTTTTCACTTTTTACTAATGGATTTAATGTCACACTGCATGATGTTCAAAATTTGGGATTTTTTTTTTAATAACCAAACCCTGTAATAACATCGAGATCATGTGACAAATGCACACAGAACAACTTCGTTCAACTAATTATGTGACTTCTGAACTAATTAAGGGGTTTCACAGAAACAAGCATGGATATTTACACAGTCACAATTTTAAGGTTTAAAGAATTTTGCAAACTGTAAAAGTTTTTACAGTTCACTTCAATATTACAAGTCCCAGAACAACATGTGAAGAAAGTTCGACAGGGGTGAGTAGTTCTGCAAGGCTCTGTAGAAGAGAACAGTAGCTTTAATTAGCAATGAAAATAAATATTGATGGTAATTGCTCAACATGTTAGAGTAGTACAGGAGATTTTCTACACATTCTCAGGTAATTCTGCATTTTTTTAGTGACAGTTATTCTTATTTAACAGTTTAATGAGGATAATAATCAGTGGTGATGTGACAGCGACAGGATTAAAACGTCCTGCGTGATTTATTTAAATTGTCTTCCAGCAAACATCTGGTGTCACTCAGCAGGCACTTGTTTGTTCTCGACAGTTAAATATAGCACATTTTCCTTGGCTCAGTAACAGACGTCTCCACACAGCGTAACACGCATATTTCTTTCCTTTTACTCTTATCTCAATAAAACGTTTTGTTTATTACAATATGCAGATGAGGCAACAGATCGTTAAATATGCAATAATGTGTATTTTTAGCATTTTTTCAGCTAACTTTATTCTGGACTTAACACCCAAGGATCAGACGTTCACATAGTTTTATAGATAAAGTGTCACTTGAAGTCAAAACTACTTAAAAAATTGTGCCAAAGTTTGGCTTTAAGATATGAACCAGTGGGAGAAATGCTGTGTATGTTCATCCTTGCTTTGTAAATGCTGTGTAAACTCTGTGAATCACCATGAATTAGATTTTTAAAAATACATGTATTGTATTTACTCCCTGCTACCTCCCTGTGCAGAACTCTGCTCGATGAAGTTTTGCTGTTTTTAAATATTAGAATTTTGTCATAGATGTTTATTTTATGACTTTTTATGTATTAATGGGTGAGTAAAAATCATTTTACATTTCCAAACATTGCTTTTCCAACAAAAATGAAAAAAAAAGGTTGTACGTCAGTAAAGAATGTAATATATTACGCAATAGACCACTTTTCAGACAAAAAAAAAAAAAAAAATCTAAGCTGGTTGTCAGGGATTAGCTGAAAAATTAGAAGCGAGTGCGACAGTGAAAGTCTCCAGAAGAACTGCAGCAGATTCTGCAAGAAACTCAGAAAAACCTACCAGCCAATATTCTCAGAAAATTGTATAAAATGTACCTGAGACTACTGATGTGTTTTTAAAGGCAAAAGGTTGTCACACCAAATATAGACTTTGTTTAGTTGATTACTGTATACTGCTCTTTATCAATGTTTATTAATATAGAAACCATTGAATATTGCATTAGTTTTCAAGCCATCTTTGCTTTACGGCATTTCTTTACATGTGTCTAAGACTTTTGGAGAGTTCTGTATACATTAGGAGAATGAGGTTGTGAGACTCACTGCTCATGTTGCTGCTGGTGTTCAGCGGAGGCTCGTCCGAGTCCGAGTCGTCATCCTGAGAGCAGCCGGCCTGGATGGCACGCAGGTAGCTGTGGCTGCGCGAGCGGAAGCAGGTCGGTGTCGTCAGATCTAGAGCCTCCACCGCCTGCGAGTCCATGTGGCCGTAAGCCGCCGAGCACAGACAGCTCTGATCCATCTGGAGGGAAAAAAAGCAGGATGAGATGAAAAATCAGAGGAGAATCAGAGGTAGACACCAGGTGGGGGAATTTCCCCATGAGAAAAAAAAGGTTTTGGGCAATCATTTATAAAAATACATTTAGATGCACTGAATTTGGGTCTACGTAATCAGTAATCTGATTCCTTTTTAAATTGCTTGGTGAGAAAAAAGGATAGGACATTAAATTCTCCATGATATAAAACCTACTGATACATATAACTTCCTGACTTGTCTTTTTTTGCATAAGGGGCTTGAAATACTTCCATTTAGCTACATATAAAATATGTAGCATCATTAAAAAGTAAGTGGTTAATTATTATACCACAGCATTGCTAAATTCTAAAATCTGATTGGTCAGAAGGTGTTTATTAATTTTTTATAACAGCAGCTCTGACAGTAGCTCAGCTGCAAATCACAGATTTATATTAACACCCTGGTTCTAATATGTTATTGTTTCTACAGTAACAGCTCATTCACAGGGACTTGTACAGCAAACGCTCCACATAAACGGCTTTAATGGATGTGTGTAATTGTTGAATCGTTGATATGGTGAAGTTTTCTGTAAGGAGATGCTTATTTAACATTTATGGAAGGAGTCTCCAGTGTCAGCACTTTGTAATGTAACAATCAGAAGCAAAGCTGTAATTTAAGTTCATCGACTCTAGGACAGAGCATTTTTTTGTCTTATTTTTGTCTAATTGTCTTAAGAGAAAAAAGAGAGGCTGGTGAGGGAATAACTGTTTATAGCTTTTATAAAGTAAGTGATGACAGGAACGAACTTGTTTCACAGATGTTCCACAACGTTAAATATAATGATAATTACTACTCTAGTATAATTACTATAATTAAATGTAACCAAAAATAGATAAAAAGTACAATGTGTTAGTCTCTGATTAATAAAAAAAAAATAGTATTAAAAAATATTGGCATATTGCTGTGGTATAAGAGGAATAAAACATTTCGTGACTGTCTTTCAAATTTTTAATGGTTTGGTGCAACTGATGAAGAACGGTCACACAGCTGTGTCTTTGACGGACACAAAAATGACTCTGATCTTTCCACTGAAGCCTAAACAGAGGTCACAAAACATTTCAGTGTCAAGGTCGTCATTTCAGAAATCACATGGTGAACCTAAAAAGCCGTTATAGAAGGTGGAAACGAAAATCAAGTCTAATTAAGGCCAATTCAGAGCGCTGCTCATCAGTGAATCGAGCTCATCTTCACCCATTCCTGTCTCTACCTGAGCACAAAAGGCAACCGTGTTATTCACTCAGCCATGCAGCCTGCTGCGAGAACGGGTACAGCAGCTGCTCTGCAGAAATGATTCAACCTTTCTGATGTGGGAAAAGAGAGAGAGACGTTTCTGTTTGTCCAACCAGCAGGTGACATTTCCCACTGCACTGAGAGAAAATGGGAATGCTGCTCTGTGTGTGAAGGGATGCTATTAAAGGTAAACATAGAAATGAATACAAAGGAAGAAAGAAATCTTTCCATCTATTGTATGCAAACCAGGATACTCCACTCAAAATGAATATACTATAGACCACATCAACAACCCACATAAAAGACATGAAGCCATTATAGCTCTAAAAAGGACTCTTATGGCTGTGTTTATTTAGAGACAACCTTTGGAGACAAAACTGTCCTCTATTTTTACCTTGTTATCTCATGTTCTTGGTCAGATTTTGCATTAATCACTTCAAAAGACAAAATACTTCCTCATATGCATTCATCCACTACGGTGCAGCAGGTTTTTAAGTCTAAGTGCCTTCTGACTTTCGGCTACGTCACTGTAGAACCATGGCTGGGACAAAAAAAATGATTGACCAATCATTTCATGTCATATTTCACCTGCATCTCCACCTCCACCACTCCCGGCTACCGTAAAGCTAAAAACACTGAAATGGTCACAGGAGTGGTCTGAAGAGTATTAATACACAGCTTCAATTTTCATGCTTCCTAAATAAGACTCTTTGATCGGTTGTAATGTGAACGTACGTGTACCTGAACTTATCTATATCACTAGCAAAGATGGTGGACAAAGACTGATCTATATACCAAAACGCTGTGCGAGCAATACAACAGGCAGCAAGACAGACCATCTTTTTTAAAAATATTAATTTATATTAAATTTGTATGGCAGTTTGTTGACAGAAATAAAAACATCCACACTGACATTTACTTTCACTCTATCTTTCACACTCAAAGTACAGAGAAGCAGAGATGCTTTAAAGATCTACATCTGACTCCATGTTTGCTTTGGAATGCCCTTCACGAGCCAATCAAACCTGATTGGTTAACACCAAAGTCCCGGGACATTTCACTCAGAAATACGATGAAAAATGCATTCAAATTTCACATTGTCTAAGCATGCTGTTAAGCATGTCCTTCTATTCCTAAGTATAAAGAATTATATAGCCAGATATAGGAGGCCCAGTGGCTTAGTGGTGCCTCGCACCTCCAGGGGTGGGGGTTTGATTCCCACCCTGTGTGTGCAGTGTTAGCATGTTCTCCCTGTGCTTTGGGGGTTTCCTCCAGGTACTCCAGTTTTCTCCCCAAAGAGATGTGTTGTAGGCTGACTGGCATCTCTAAATTGCTCATTGTGTGTGTGTGTGATTGTGCCCAGGGTGTCCCCCAAGTCCCCTGGGATAGGCTCCTGGCTCCCTGCAACCCTGTGTAGGATAAGCAGTACAGAAAATGGATGGATACATGTATCATAGATAAAACAGATCAAGGGCTTCCAAAACTTAATCACCAGTTGCTTCTCCTGAAAAAATCTCTGAAGTATGTGATAAGATATAAGATGAGCTAAGAATTTGAGCCCTTCTTTCTGTTCATTCTTGTCTATCTTGAGAGGATCCAGATGTATATACTATATTCTTGAGGATCTGTCATCTGTCTGCCATTGCAGTATCATAAGCTGGAAAATAGCCCTTGCAACCTTGAAGCCATGCTGTCTTCATATTTATTCATGTATATGTTAAGGGTAACAGCTTAGGGAAGTTAAGGATATTTTAAAAAATATTTCAAACAATCTGAAATTCAGTTAAATTTCAATCATGAAACTCAAATATGACAGGAACATCATAACCAAGGAAGGACTGTGAAGTCAAGCAGGCAAGGCAGTGTGTGACAGAAGCAAACTAGGAAGGGAGAAAGATTAAGAGAGCTGACCTGGCTAATGCCAGAACCCCGTCCGAGTGTGGACGAGCCGTGACCGAAGTTCCCTTCTCTGTCCCAGTGCTGAGAATCACTCTGCCCCACCAGACAGTCCAGGTTATCCAGGCTGCGGTTGGTGGTGAGTTCTCGCAGAGATGGCAAGCAGCTGAGAGACAAGAAATTGGGACAGGAAATAAGAAGGAATAGAGCCAAGCAGAGATGAAGAAGAGGAAAGATGACAAAGAGAGGATAAAGCGGGACATGAAAAGATAAGAGAGATGGATGGGGTGGAAGGGGGAAGGAAGGCAGGGAGAGAAGAGGAAGAGGGATGATGATAGATAGAGAAGCCAGGAGAAGAGAAGAAGGACAGTGAGAATTGTACAAAGAGATTTTGTCCAGCTTTACCAAACAGGAACAGAGAAAGAAATCAGGTCATAAATGTTTAGCTGGATTAATTAAAGCCTTGACCAGGAATTGCCAAAATATACCCGACTACCAAAGAGGTGGACCACAGGCAGCAATTCCTGATTGGGCTTTTACGCTGAGACACATGCACAAATGAGTAAGAGCCACAGCACAGAGGAGATCTTCGCTATCTGTCTGACCAAGTAAATTCTACAGGGTTCTAGGTTTTAGCATTAGTCCATTCTTGGTCACTCGCGATGTTTCCTCTGCCCTGTGCACGGGGTGAGTGATTAATAGCTGTGTAGCTGTGAATTCAGGAAGTAAGTGGACCAAACTGTGTCTGCTCTGGGTTGGAAAGGAAGATCTCAGGAAACCAGTTGGTTAGCAAGGTGTACACATTTAATATGAGAGGAAAAAGGTGTATAGTTGTGAATAAAGTGTGATCATAGTCAGTGGTTCCCAACACTGGTCCAACAGTACCTCTGCTTTGTACATCTTGTCGTTTCCACGCCTAGTTTGTTTTACTAATGGGAGGACCAGAATTACATTTTTTGAGCCAATTTGTGCAGAAGGTTTTACACTGCAATGTTTTCCAAGTGCACCAAACTATTTGCGTGTGATTGGTCAGGAATTTGGTGGGGTGTGCTGTGATAAGAAGGACAGTAAGATCTTCTAAAGGTGGCTTTACTTTTGCAAGCCCTAGAAGTGCATTTTTATGACAGAAAATATATAGTTGTTAATAACCAGTTATAGAATCATATAGTTATAATTTCATCCAAGGTTTTATTGGGATCACAGTGTCGCAAGGATTAAACCTGAAATCGTAGGGTCTAAAACCCAAGTCGACTCAGAAAGGACTCAGATTAGCTGGATCAGGTGGGCTAGTGTAGATATAATAGTGGGTTTTCCTGGACCAGGGTTGCTAAACACTGACCTAAGTCACTCTGATTCTCTCCTTTTTTCTCAATACTGAACTTTGACCAATATAGAGGAGCTAAATGAAGATATTAACAATTATGAGCATCTCAGTGTACTTGGGAATTTTAACTAAATAGTCACTTCCTTTAAAAAAAAATCCAAACACTGATTGGTGACCACATATTAGTGCAGCCATTTTCTTCTATTTCATTCCATGTAGAGTGGCTGAAGGAAAAGAAGAGTTCGATAATGAAGCAAGTGAGTATTGTGGGGAATCAGGATAAAGCCATGGCCTCTAGAGTGGTTAGGTGGAATTAGGGAGAATCTATGGCCTTGCTCAGGTGGTGCTCAGGTGGTTCTTGGGTGGTTCTGTGCCACTGACCTTGCCAGATGCTGCATGGAGTAGGCGTTCTGTAGAGGAGCCCATGCCACCCTGTACTGCTCCCACATGAATGGGCATGAGCGGTGTCTGTCAGTGAGTCGGGTGGGGATGGCGTTGGAAGGGGGAGGTGGAGCATTATAGAAAACAACACTTCCACGTTCATAGAGATGTATACTGCTTAGAGCTTTGATTAAGGTACCGTGCTTTGGACCTGGTCCTAATTTTTAAAGACTGCTCTGGTTGCTGTGATAAACAAGTTGAGGACTGTTGGAATTTTCACCCATAAGATTGAGGGCTGAAAATAATGCCAGCGGCATGACCAAAAATGTTCTCTATGTCACTTTTTATAATTAAAATGAGAGCATACTTGGTTTTAGAGGAGACTGGAATTTGGTCATGGAAGGCCCATGGAGTAGCAAAAATACAAAATAAAATTCTTATATATATTAGATGCACTATAATATCCAGAATGACCAAATCACATTAATATTTCAAAAAGAGACCAAGTACTGAAAATTGCAGAGCTCTAACTAAATCCTCTCTGAGGTTCTGGCTCAAAGATGCTGGTTTCCTATTTGAATTTTGCTTGGTTTGTTCTTCATGCTGCTTTTCTCAATTCAGTCACCTCCCCTTTTCCATTTTCCAGTCAATTCGACTCTGTTAAAGCATACTCATGTACTCATGTGGTGGATAAAACTATCATCACTATCATCACTATCAACACTTATAGCATGAGAGTATAAGAGGATATTGAGGATGACTTGGTCTCATTTTTATACCACGGTACTGCTAGGTGATGTTCAGTGAAGTGGGAAAATCAAATGTATAATTCTAAGCCCTTGTATTTTTTGTTTCTTTTTAACAAAGTTTAGAAGTATCCAATCCAGATTTCATAACATGATCAAAAAATCCTAAAGGGAGATTTTTTTTTTTGCAATCTTCTAGTAGTTGGCCCCAAGTGAAAATAAAGGAATAGCTGCTCTAAAATCTCACTACAGCAATGCCAAAAGAAGGAAGAAAGCATTCCGATGCTTTTACACTAAGATAGTGCCATCTGCTGTTACCATGTGTTTCTTGCCAATAGTGTTAGCATACAGTGAGCCTGACTAGCAGCTAACTTTGCTTCGGATGCTGAATTAGAAGATAAACATCTCTGCCAATCGTTTGCTCTGTGACAAGTTAAAAATTAAGACAGAATGTAATTTTGCAAATTTAAAAAGTTGACTAGTATAAGAGTCATTGACTAGTTTTTTTGTTTTTTTAAAAAATCTAATTAAGCACTGGAACTTCAGTGTTCATACATTAGCTAGAAGAAGTTATGAATATGAATATGATATGAAGCAGGACTTCAACATCCTGGAGCTCAGAAACAGAAAAAAAAGTTTTTCTGGTTGTTTAGTGCAAAAAGATTTCTTTCTGTGTCTTTCTTTACTGTGTCTTTATAAAGAAACACCATATATACCCCGCAAAGATCATGTAGCTTTTTTTAAAAATGAATGTGTGTGTGTGCATCTCACTCACTTGCGAGGTGGCAGAGGCGGTTGTTGTTCGCTGAGTGACTGTTGTGTGGCCTTTAGGTAGCTCTGGCGCCGAGCGGCTGTTTTTGGCGAGGGTTTTGGTGAGGGAGGGCTGTCAGACTGGTCGCTGTCCTCGGGATCGCCCATGGCTTTGACATAGCTGCCACTGCGCATTCTCCTGCATGGGATCTCCCCTCCTGCTCCTGTTCCCTTACCTAGTGTCCCACTCCAATCCCCAACAGGAACCTGGGATAATTCCAGAACAGAGTAACATCCAAGCCGCTCACCTCAGTATTGCTCCATTCCCCAAAGGGCTTCAGATTAAAATAGCTAATGTTCAATGTTCAATGAATTCCTGCAGATCTGAGTGCAACTGAGTGCAATTTAATTCTGTGGGTGAACGTTTAACTCTGTATGAAATGTGATTACCGACTGGGATTCAGACAGGACATTTTCCAAATGATTTCCTTTAAACCTCTTTTGGTTCAACATTTTGCACAAAGTATGTTTGAAGTATTAAGATGTTTTGCAAAGTTGTGAATTTCTGAAAAGTTAGCAAACCTTTAGGTACAGAACCTGATTACATCACTTTAACGCATCTCCTCTATATCAATATGTCAACTTTACCATTTTAAGCTTAATATTTTAATTTCTGCCATGCTCATTCAGTTTTTTTCTGCCACAAATTCGAAACAGCGGGAAGGATTTCCCACCCCAAATCCTGTTTTACCTGTAGGAAGTTGGAGGTCAGCTCCTGGTGGTAGGACTTAGACTTGAGCAGTGTCCGGTTCACTGTGGCTGTGCCTTTCTGCAGCACCTGCCGAGCCTGGCTAAGAGTTAGCGTTGACCATGAACCTCTTTTTGCCAGTGTGCCATCCCCTGCTGGTCCACTAGTCGAGGACACTGTCTGGGTTTTCAGCTCTCCACTGCTCTTGGAGGGCTTGAGAGAACGGTGAGCAGCAATGGTATTGTAGCCCTGTGTGTGGGTTCTGGGAGGTGCCTGGCTGTCTGACACTGCCCTGCCCAGCGTCATCATGCTCAGTGGGTTACGATAAGCTACGGCCACTGGACCAGTTGCTTCTTGAGTCGTTGCTTCATCCTCCAGAGCATCATCTGAGCTCCAGAACCCGGAGAGGTTGGGCCGTCCCCTTCTCTTGGCACCCTCTGTCTTGGCACGGTCCTTACTCTTGGACCGGCGTGTGGCCTTGGTGCCATCGGCTCCCTGCACAGTCCCCTTACCACCCGAGCCCTCCACAGACTGAGTCTTGGAGAAAAGTTTTTGGACAGAGTGCACCAGGTTGCGGATGCGACCAGGGCTCTCACTGCGCTGCTTGGCACCACGACTCCGCCTATGGAATTGAAGTGTGCTGAAGCCGTCGCGTTGTAGTGGGACATGGTGCTCTAGCTGGTCCAGCAAGCCAGTCGGGATGCGGTTCATCTTGGCTGCTGCGGCTGAGGAGATCGTTGCCGTGCCGCTGCTGATCATAGGTGGAACCGTGAGTCCAAGACCTAAGCCCATTCCCATAGATGCGGAGGTGGTGAGGGTGCCTGTGCGAGAAGCCGTCTGAGACACGCAACCCTGCTGCAATGAGGCAGAAATTTTAGACCTGCTGGATTCAGCAATACACACTATTTCAGATGATCTTAACCCAGTCTTTGGGGAACTGCAAGTCCACATTTCTGTTCTATTTCTGCTTCCGAGCCAGGTAATAAACTGCAAATTAACCTGGTCAAATGTAGTGGGAGAAGGAAATAAACACAGAATGTGTAGTCCCACAGGATTGGGCTAGGAACAGCTGCTTTACTGTATATGCACTGTATTAGAATTAAGGTCAAGATCAAGACATTATATATATTTTATTTCCTTTGTGAGTCCTACCTGTGAATACTTCATTCATGGTAATCATCAACCATATTTTCACTGTATACATGCTCTATTTAAACGTCTGTTAAACTTTATATTCTAGTGATGGAACCGAATATGAAAACAATATTCAGAATGAACAAATAGATATGTTCTAAACAGATAAAAATACAGATAAGAATAGAAGGTACACTAGTTGTTTTTTTTTTTTAAAGCTTGCCAGAAAGGTTCACAGGGCATCTGGTTGAAACTAGAAGTGTCCATCGGGAATGGGACTGAGTAAAATATGTTTATTACTCCCATAACTACCCTACCTGTACATACTCATTCATTTTAACTACTCATATTTAACTACCATAAGCTTCCTGTGCATACCCACTGTGTGTGTGTGTATATATATATATATATATATATATATATGTTTATTAACAAAGTTAGAGGGAGTATTTGCAGGTAAGAAAAGTTTATATCAAAATTCCAGTCTCTTTAATTTCCTACCTGAGTGTACTCAGTCTGATCGATCTGGGAGGGGAACTGGAAGCGAGGGAAGGTGTTGCTGGTGGTCAGCTGGTTGTTGAGCGGCAGCAGGCAGTCGGACTGCAGCGCAATGGGGCTTGCTGGAGGGAAGTGGTGCATGTGGGGATCCAGAGTGCCATAATGGCTGATGGTGGGGTTTAGGAGGTATGTTGCATGGGGGTCTGGGGTCAAGGGGCATATTGGCTCCTGGGGACCTGCCACAGGCATGCAGGAGTCTGACAAGTGACGAGCGTGGCTGGCCCCTAAGCTTTTCATGGTTGGTCCGCTTTAAAACATGATCCCTGCTCGAGTGAGTCTACAGGCCTGGAGGGCGCCACCTGGTGGAGAAACAAACAAAATATTTCTTAGAGTGGTATTTCCAGAACATTTGGGAAGCACAGAAGGAAATGTGAACCATATTTTGATGATCTATATGCTAGAGCAGATCTGAAACTCACAGAAAAGATTCTGTGACTAAGCAAGCTTTTGACACACTAAAAGTGAGCGTGTTTGCTGCATGCGGTGTTCTTCAACCAGTCAGAGACTCTTAATACTTACATTACACTTTCATACTGGCATCGCACAGTTCCCTCAGTGTGCCGTCTCGGCCTACAATATTTCCGAATGTCATTCACAGCTTGCCTCGCTTCCTCCCCTCCTCCATCTTTTGCTACCCATTCAACCAGCTGTAATTCATGCACAAGGGACGTTTATCTTGAAGCCTGAATTGCCGGTGACGCTGACAGAATCATCAACACCCGTTCCCAGCTGCAGTCTCGCAAAGCCCCATTCACAAAATCAGTGGCATTCTCTCTCACACCATCAGAGCTAGTCACAAAGCACCCCATTAGCATGCCAAGCACAGCTAGCGCTCAGCCGTGGCTGCACTGTGCTGCCTCAATGGGGCTGGAGCGGTGCAGCTTCACAATCCAGATGACTCACAAGGCCGTCAAAGAGGCTCAGAGACTCGTTAACATTCAGCTAGCATCTGCCTAACCTCCAGATCAATCTCCACAAACACCACAGCTTAGCACGTGACATCAAGCAGGCTATCTGAGTGCTGACTGATACCAACGCTCATTTAGAATGTGTCAAGGCCTCATGGCATGAAGGAAACAGCAAGATTTAAGTTAAGTCAGTGTGACCTTGGATAATGGAGGATAAAATGAGCTCTGCACCAGAACACTGACTAGTTGTAAATTTGTTAATCGATATATGTATTTAAGTTTATTGCCATACCGGTTTCAATGGCTATTTCAATGCAAATATATTAATCAAACATTCAATAAAATTCAGCTTATAAAAAATCAAACATTTCTGTGCAACATGACAACACTGTAAGAGATTGTATTCTCAGTAATCAGTATCCAATTCTTTACCTCTTACTATAAAATCAAATGAAATCAAATCAAAATGAAATTTATACAGTATTTTCCAGTTTTCCAGTCGATAAGCTATGACATAATCAAACGTTTTCTTGTTTAGTTTTGAACTATGATTACAAAGCAAATGTACACGTAACAAGTACCAACTCGCGGAATGAAAATCTATCTCAACGCTCAAGTAATACCTAAAGATTTCCTTTCATTCCATGCTGCACACCATTGCTGAATGATAATGACAAATAAAGCTGCTGGAGCAGAATAGAGTGTTTAGTTTAATTGAAATTAATGAAAGCCATTGCAAATTGTTCACACACAGAAGAATCACAACTGCTAGCTGTCCAATTTGCCTTTCAGAAGAGCCTCTTTACGTTGATGACTTGGCAGCCTGATTATACTGTAAAAATGCTTATACTGCTTACCAGTTGCACTACTTGTAATTCATAGCCATGATTTTTCCATGATGCTTTGTGTGGGGTACGAGCAAAACCTCCAAACCTTCTCCTGTTTATCAGGAATAGACAAAAACAATGCTAAGATGACGTGACGTTGTCTTACCTCACCATTCTACCATTAAAGGATGAGAGGATGAAAACATAAACCAGGAAGAGAGAGGGAGAGGGAGAGGGAGAGAGAGAGAGAGAGAAAACGGCCTGTAAACACACCAACACTTTCATGACAGTAAAGATGGATGACTGCAGACTGCAGACAATTACATTTATTTAGGGTGCTTTCAAATACCCAGTGTTTAATGTGTTTGAACGGAACCCTGGTGTGTTTTCCATCCTTGGTGCGGTTCTTGAGAACCCATCAAGCGAACTTGAATCACCTCGACTGCAGAAAATGAATCAAACATGCCATGTGTTTTGGGTTGCAGCGTTTGTTCTGTCGATGCTAGCTGCTAAACTGAGCTGCGAGACGCAAAACTTAGCGCTGCAGAATTGCCAAGTGTTCCAAGTGGAGATTTAAACCAGTGGAAAGACAGAAAGAGAAATAAACACTGGATGTGACACATAAATTGTTTTATTCTGATTATTTATATAATTATCTAACCATTAATTAGAACGGCTCTTGTGTTCTCCATGCTCAGTGACTTTTTGTTATTTCTACGTTCACTTGACTTTCACTAGGGTTACTAAGCTTAACCCAAGGTTTGTTTACCATTGTTGACCAATGAATGAAAGAGAAAGGGCGTTTTAATTCCTACATGCCACTCAGACCAATTTATTGCTTTATGGTTTTTATAATTATGTTCTAAACCAAACCAAATAGCAAACAAACCTAAAGTATCAATTTGCTCAGATCTGGACTTGACAAAAAGACTAATAAGTGTGAAAGTTCCCTTAAAAGCAGGTATTAAACCAAGCTTTATTGGTCAATACAACAGAACAGAAGAGGTCCAGACAACACGGTGAACACTTATATAAAACCCACTCTTCATTATTCTCTCAGTTAAACTAGACACAACTGAGAATGAAACTCTGAGTCACACTGCAGTAAACCTGCATTGTCTCAACACTGTGTTTATTACTGCTCAGATCATGGAGATGTTTCACTCTGAATCTTCATACTTGATTATAAGCCTGCGACACAATGCTTTTTTAAACAAGTTTATGATCATAACATAAAATAGCAGAAAATTCCAGCTTCTTTTCACTTATCTACAGCCAGCTAACTCTTAATGCTTCACAACGTTTGCATCCAGTAGATGGAATATGTTTCCTTCCTAACTTTCATCAAACCTACTTTTTGCCCAATCCAGAACAATGCTTTGATTAGTTTTAAATTCAAATTCACTTTAACCTTTATTTATACCTAAAAATTACCAAAAGGTGATACTTGAACAAGCAGCTTCCATCTAATCATTTTGTAATCATGCAAATGACTCTGAAAAGAGATAATTACTTGCTACAAAAAAAAAATCCTGCCTAGGGATTTTGTGCAAAAAAAAAAAAACTATTGTTGAAACTGAGGAGGTGAACAGTCATAGTTAAATGAAATCTTAAATTGAGACCCAAGTTCACAAATTCACCATACTTCTACTGGCTAAACACGCACAGGTAATCCATTTAGGTAAATAATCTCAGGAAATGGGTTGCCAAATCTTCATAATTCACACTACTAATTGACAAGTTGCTCATTGAACTTGAAGGTTGTTTCTGCTATCTTTGTGGGTGTGGCCAATGAGAAACAATAGTAGCTTAAATGAAATCAAATTTCTAACTCTAACTAGTTAAACAGAAATTATATAATGTGCTAATCAGTGTGAAAATTGGTTGTTTGATTTTCATATTATGTGCTCAGGAATCATTTGAGCAACTATATAGAGCATTCGGATTTGTCGCTGTATTGTGATATACATAATTTGCATAGAATGGAGAAAATCTCAATTTAAATGTCAAGCTCGTCAAAGTGTCGCTGAAATCGCAGCTCTTTGTCGCTTGCTAGTGTAAACATAGTGTCAGGAATGCCACATCTGGCAGCCACTTAAGTCCTTGAGATCAGACACGCCATGCTAGCTGTCTATCACCTTCTTGGAAGATCCAATCACAAACCATTTACCAAGGTCATCACTAAGCGGGATTAATGCCTCAACCACCCCAGAATGATGGTCTTAACTGTACCACAGCTCATTAAAACACCATGGCTATGACAGCAAATGAAAGCAGCAAGAAGCGAAGCGCGCCATCTGCAGCACCGCTTTATACAGATCCTATCTCTCCCTGGAGGAGCCTAAAAATCTCCACATGAACGTAACTGACTTAAAAAGTCATTAAGATGAGTCTGAGGCCTGTGTTTAACTAAGCAAATGTAAGGGAGGGCGAGAGCAAATTAGCATTTGGTGGTGCTGTAAATTGCACAGCCTCACAGAGCGTACACTTGCAGCTCATAACCTTCTGTTAATAACACACTGCCATGACATAACTAGTAGGTACTTACAGTATTTTACATTTTAACTACAAAGCTATCATGGCATGATGCAGTTTAACACAAATATGCATCCAAATAGGGCACCGAGTCAAATCGGTTCATTAAGAGCTGGTTTTGGATGAGTGGGGATCTTTAGCTTATCGTAATGGGGATTAAGATTCATGATCAGCACTTCTCATAAAGGAGAGGAAGGAGATAATACAGGCTTGAGCATTGACAGTAAGAATACATAATTACACAAACAAAAAGTAGCTCTAGTATTGATCTCTTTTATAAGTCATTCATACTGAGTAGACATGAGTCATTTGCAAATGATTCAGTCTTTCTGAACGAGTCAGTAGGGTGAATCATTCGGTATCAGTCACTGCTGAGTCATTCTTTTCGTTCTGATGGGCTTCACAACTGCAAAAATCGAAATGTTAACACCAAAGCATTACATTTCTATAAATATCCATAAAATACAAATTTAAAATAGATTTACGTTATATGTTTATCTGTCGGTCATGACTGAGATTCACTCCTCTCATACAATGAGTCAGTGCATGAATCAGTGAATCAAGATCGAGGTTCATTCCTCTCTCATCCTGTGAGTCAGTGATTGAATCAGTGAATCCTTTTGGTCAAGACTGAATTTCGTTCCTCTCTCATTCAGCGAGTCAGTTATTGAGCCAGTGAATCTTTTGGTCATGGCTGAAATGTGTGCCTCTCTCTTTCACCAGGACAGTGTTTGAGTCACTGAATCTTTCAATCATGACAGAGATTCTCTCCTCTCTCATTCAGCGAGTCGGTTATTGAGTCAGTGAATATTTCGGTCAAGACTGAGATTCATATCTTTCTTGTTCAGGGATTCAATGTATGAGTCAATGAATCTTTCAGTCATGACTGAGATTCGCTCCTTTCTTATTCAGCGAGACACGTCAGTGTGTGAATCAGCAAATCTTTCGGGTTGTTACTTTTTAAAAGTTATTTGTTTTATCTGTCTGTGTTATATAATTCATGAATATTTAACATAAGTCATATTTGCAGCTGCATGTGTGTGCCAAACCCTAGTCTCATTCAGAGAATCAGTTCACTCAGTGTGTCAAATGAATCCCATTCAGGCTCATTCTGTCTGAGTTGGAGATTCCAGTGTTTCAGTGCATACATTAGCAGTGTGTGTTGAGCTGGGTGTGAAAATAATTTTTCTAAACACAGACATACAAGCATATTACAAAATAACACAAAATTGCATTGATTATTAGCTATTTTACACTACGCAAGCTGTTTGTTGTCTGCCTTGTCTGCCTGAGATCTGTATCCACACTGCCATTCTTACACACACAGCTTCTGCTCATGGCCCTGATCAGACTTCAAGTAGTCTTATTAAATGCTCAACTTTCATGCTGACACGGTCGGATTTAATCCCCTCAGCACACCAGCAAGAAGGAGCCGTCAGATTCATAACCTTTTCTCACAGCAAATATTCAACTCGTTCTGAATATCCCCTTCACCAAACCTAACATCAAAACCCAAATGTTAATTCCCAAAGCTTAGTACAAAGATATTAAAGATATGTCTTTGTTTATTGCCAGTGACAAGCTCCCTGTCAGAATGTCAGCAGTTCTATCAGCTCTATGTAGATCACATGGAAATGAAAGAATAACGCATTTTTAGGGTATGCAATTTAAGGAACACACTGTTGGTTGTTGTTAAATTTTGCTTAATTCAGTGTGTTAACAATAATGAAGAAGGGTTTCATTCACTGGACTTATACTGCTATTTTTAACAGGCCTGGCGTTCCAGATCCTACACTTCTATTTTGGAAAACAGGTAAAATTTCACTCCTAACTCTAAACATTTGGGATAGCAGCCTTTCGATGTACAAATACCCCCCACACAGCACAGCGTATTTACAATAGCTTAGTTACAACTGCTAAGCTATGACTTGTCAATCATTGTTTAGGGGAGGAGTTTAGTTAAAGTTCAACTGGATCATAAGCAGGTGGATAAATCAACATACAGTAACCATAGATGGAAGATGCACCTTTTTTTTCAGCTTGAATATGATATGGGAGCTTTGTGTATTGGACAGCGTTTTTCTGGATTATATTTTTTGCAATAGTTTTCCTATAATTTTCTAGTAATCACTTGCTTTGTACCTTGAATTTAGATCTTGCTTTGTGGTAAGAACTGTGTATAACAAATGTGCTGTCAGTAGATCAGATCAAAAAATATCAAAAGTAATCTGATACCCAGCTGTTGTATTAGCTCAATATCAGTCTCAGTTCTCTGCATCGGATCCGTATCAGACCTACCTGACAAATAAAACCGTCATGATTAGCACATGGGTTGAAATCCTTTGCAAATGAAGGATTAACTAAGTCAGTAAGCCATAAACTTAATTTCAGGCAAGGCTCTTGACATGCCAGAGGCAACTGGATGTAATTGCAAAGCCTTTTTAAAATGCTGAACACGCTCCACACCGCTACAGCTATGAGCTAAGCCCGCATCATGACACCAAACAGAGACGAAACGGAGAAAAGAGTTGGCTATAGTTTTGGATTATTTTGTAAAAATACAAAGTGGCGAACTTTGATGTCTTCCCTCAAACCATGAAGCAGCGACAACATCTGGGTGAAAACAAGCCAAGAAAGGCCAAAAAAGAGCAACTGTTCTGCTGCTGCATATAGTGATGTAAACAACTATGTAATATTTGGACCAATCAGAGTCAGGGGGAGGGATCAGAATAAATGTGATGTGGGGCCTCATTTATAAAACATTCGCAAGATGTTCATTCGCAAGATGGCATTTATTTCTAACGTTAAGTGATGTGCAAATCATGATTTACAAAGCCTGAAACTGACATGAAAATGTTTCTTACATACACAGACGACAAAAGTGTGTGTATGAACTTTTTTTTGCACCAGTATGCTAGGGCACACCCCCTTTTCCTGTCATGACAGTGTTACATAAGTGAGAATGACTGAATGAATAAATAAAGTTGTTTTTGGATGTCATCAATGGCACATTATGCAGGCTTCCACTTTCTCCAAGATAATTGTGGTTGGGTCCCACATTAAAAGATATTTTATTTCGGGCGTTTTGTAGGTGGAGTCGATGTGTGCATCCATGTTATTTCATGTGCAAGGCAGGATGCAAGTGCATATACTGGTATTTGTTTTAGAAAATCCAAGAATCATCGTCAATGCCCAATACGGGAGTTAATATACATGCAGGCAATATCATCATAGGGACATCCATATTCAAAAGTCATAACACAGGAATGATAAACTCTCAGAACTGCATGATATTAGTGGCAAGATTTCGCAAACAACAGGGAATAAATATCCAATCTAGTCAGAACAGGTGAAACACAAAACAGGTGAACACAATGGGGTAATTAACCAGTGACAGGACAAGGGCGGAGACAGGACCAAAACCAAAACAAAGGCACAAAACAAACAAACAAAAAAAAAAAAACATGGGGAGGACTCAGAACAACAGCAAGTAGCGCTTTTTATGTTGGGAACCGTGACATGAGAGTGAGAATTCATGACAGCATGATTTTAAGACGATTTGTGGTAACAGGTTGTCTTTTACGGCCGGTTTTTATACGAGGGCTGGGGTGATTAGGAATTCTGTTTGAAGACTGTTTGAAATGATCTCAAACCACTGTTTTTTTCTTTTTGCTTCAAAACATCTTTGCCATTTGAAGTATACCCCTGGCTTTAGGACAATTTGGGAATCATAACCCAAAGTCTAAGGGGTTAAAAATAGGCACATAAGGAGGAGTATTCAGGCCGTAGCTGGACATACATGAAGGTTCTGGGACATAATCCGATATTGACTAGACAATCTTTTCTTTCTCCACCATCATATCCAACCCTCCTTATTGTTCTCTCTTCATCATTCCCATCACATTTGTGAGAACCTTTACAGGGAGCACTAAATTCCTCTGTGACTAGAGATCTTGCAGTAATAAACTAATCTTTATAATCACTGCTTCACAAAACAAAAGCTGCAGGCCAACAGGATTCTGGGTATTTGGACACCGCTGCCACCCTGCAGCGAAGCCTCAGGCAAAAATGTCTGGAGAGCGGAGAAATCATCACCATATGCTACAAGGGACCTTAAACTTTGTATATCAAGGCATTTGCTCACACTTCCTTCCCACCTGGAGCTTCTTGCCCAAGCTGAGGATTGGGCTACAGATCTGGAGATAGATCTTTAGGTGTGAGTAAAGGAGTGATGGACCACACTTCCTACTTTTGTCTGACCCACACGTAATCCACAACGGTAACATCTGTGAATTTATACCAATCTGACGAGACTTGACGAGCGCCTACAGCTCTTCCTCAATTATTTCCGCAAATAAATTTATTTGCCTTGCAGAAAAGAAATATCAAACACCAGACTGCAGGTACTCATACTCCTAAATTAGGTACTTGACAACCTGCTGATTACAGGATTAACCAGTGGCTCAACTCCTGAAATGAAACTCAGGGTCAGTCATCCTCTGTCCTGCAGTTTAGGCCTTTCAGAACCAGCCATGTACCGTGCTGAGCCACTTAACCAGAGTTATGAGTGTCATGAACTGTTGGTGGCCTCAAGGACGAGATGGCATAAGCAGGAGACGTGCTCATTTATCACACAATGTAATAACACCTCTCTGTCTCAGCGACACTGAACTGAAATAAAGGTTATGAAGGCAGCTGGCTGTCGATGGAGACAAAGTATCCTGCAGTGACACATCATATTGTGATACCTCAATTTAGTGATGTTTTAATAAAATGGCTTATAAATCTCTCTGGATGTTCCAGGTTCAGCATTAGTGAAAAGGAATTTTATAGTTTTCGTGATGCCTTGTTCAGTCGCAGTGAAGGAGGCGTGTCCTCTGTACCTGTCAGTCTCAGTGAAGGAGGCGTGGCCTTTATGACTGTTTGATATAGTGGAGGCGTGGCAGTCTCAGTGAAGGAGGCATGGCCTTTATGACTGTTTGATATAGTGGAGGCGTGGCAGTCTCAGTGAAGGAGGCATGGCCTCTGTGTCTGTTAGTCACAGTAAACAAGGCATGGCTTTTGTGCCTATCAATCTAAATAAAGGAGGTGTGGTATCTGTACCTTTCAGTCTCTGTCAAGGAAGTGTAGCCTTAATACCTGTTTGTTTTCGAGAAAGAGGTGTGGCCTCTGTCTGTCAGTCCTAGTGAAGGAGGTGTGGCCTCTGTGCCTGTGAGTCCCAGTGAAGGAGGTGTGGCCTTAATGCTTATCAGTTGCATTAAACAGGGGCATGGCTTCTGTGCTATTCAGCCCCAGTTAGGGAGGCGTGGCCTTTTAGGTGTCAGTTTTTTCACAAAACTGAATCATATCACAATGCATCTAAACAGCTCTAAATTGTATCACATTAAAATTCTTTAAAAATGTATTTTTCCTAAATTTGTTGATCATGAATCAAGAGGCTCAGGATTTCATCTTGGAAAAACTGACACACACTTCCACTGAAAACTACAGATCTGGTGAATATGAAACTTCCCTGTAGTTATAATTACTTTTACTGTGGCGTGAAATCTCCAGAGAGCAAACGGAGACGTGGTGCCATGTTGGCTGTGTTGTTGCTGTGGCTCGGTCCTGCTCCTCGGCCTCAGAGGAGGTTTAAAGAGCGATAGCGGCTCTGCCTCCACACACACACACACACACACACACACACACGCCTGTTCACAGCAGGGGAACCAAGGAGGGGGACGACGAAGAGTGTGAAAAAGTTATGTCACACGTCCCCACAGAGTGATGACTCGAGGTGTTGTGTTGTCTGTGTGCGTGTGTGTGTGTGCGTGTTTATGCACAGGATGTGTGAGAAGTGGTTGTTTATGGGTAAGAAAGTGTTGCACTGGGAGCGAAATGCTGAAACTTTGTGCTTGTCATTGCAGGTTTTCTGCACGATTGTTCTCTATAGCGTGATTCTAGGCTCCGGGTCTGAAAACAGCAGAAGCAGAATTATTTTTAACAAACATGAGATTTTTTTCGGAGGAAGAGTCACATTGTGCTTATTCATTACACTAGTTATTTACCCATAACTCATATTATTCCTTCAGCCTTAGTTACTATCAAGTACAAACTTTGTTGTTACATTAACGTGTGTCTACATTTCGAACTGTAAGACAGCTTTATATGTGATGATGGGCTCAAGACTTGCACAGTGGAGCAAAAATGTAGACCATTAGCTTAATTAGAGGATCATTAGCTTAATTAGCAGTACCAATGCAGAAGTGGTACATTCCCAAGTTACTTATTTCTATGAACACTGTCACTGTAATTACCTGTAATTCATTAATGTAATAAATGAAACTACCACTTAACAGAGAACCCAGTGCAAAAAGACCAGAGCACTGTTGAATTCTCAGTAGTATTCATGGAATGAGTCTCCAGTGTCAGAGTAAAGCTGTAACGTTAATTTTTCTGACAAAATCGTCAGGACAGAGGATTTTACACTTTACTGTTTCTTGCTTACATGGCAAGCTATGAGGCTGGTGAGGGAAAGACTGTTTATAGCTGCTATAACGTACGTGAGAACAGGAACTAACTTGTTTTGCAGACATTCCACAACATTAAATGTAACTGCAAATGGATAAAAAGTGCAATGCGTCATTCTTTAATAAATGAAACATTTTTAGAGTTGCTGTGGTATAAGAGGAATAAATCACTTTATGACGTCCTGTTATAGAAAATAATCAACTTTGTGGTGGTAAGAGTAACTCTGCTCCATCACACCACACCGTCATTAATTATTTTTCAATAACGGAATGTCCCCAAGTGTTTTATTTCTTATATAATGAAAAGTTACACACAGGTTTTTTTCTTCAAAAAGCTGTGTAGGGATAGTAATAATCACACTTATTATAAACATACCAGAACTAAGCAGGAGGTCTATGAAGCTTGTGAAAAAGTGCAGTAGTGTCCTTTGTGGTGTACTCTGTTATCACATGCCTTCTAAAGCTCACTAAAAAGCACAAGGCTAACATTAGTCATGGAAATGTGTACCTTTGAAGTCCTCTGTTGATTAAAGCAGCATCTTCCTGTCTAATGACTATAACACGTAGGGCTGAGAAATGGAAATTTAAGCACGCCACAGCCTTTGATGATATTCCTGGGCCATAGTGCTCACACAGACAAGTGCTGCGTCCATCATTAGTCACCGAGCCAAGCAGGCTTTTTATCATCTCACTGAGAAAAAAAAATTACCTTTGACAAAAAATTACCTTTGGCAAGTGGCTCTCTTTAGCCATAAATTAGCTTTCTGTAAAAGCATCAACTGCTTTTCAGAGCAGCAATCCACCACCACTTGGGTTCTTATACAGCTTCGATTCAGTTTTTTGTTCATCTGTTGATCTCAAGAACATCAATGATGGGTTTGAAAACACACACATACACCTACAACCCAATATTACACTTTCCATAAGGCCTGGATCATGGTGTTTACTCACAGCTTTACCATGAAATGGTGTATAGCACTGCAGTCACAGTGTGAATGCTGAATTATGGGGTTAGGTAGACATTTCCATAAGGAATAAAACGCTCCATGTTGTGCTGTTATAAGAAAATAATCAACAATGGGGTGGTGTGATGAAGCAGAGAGACTGTTTCCACCCCAAAGTTGATTATTTTCCAATAACAGCATGTCCTAATGTGTTTTATTAACAACGATTACACCAACAGCATGAGCCATCGGAAGTCACTAGAACAACCACGACAACTTTACTTTCAGAAAACATAAATATATTTTTACCAACATGATTTGGAAATGTTACACTGCAAAAATAATGTCTTAGCACGTGAAAATATCTTGAATATTTAATGTAATATGTAAAGTTTCTCATCATGTGACAATTATAAATCAAATTTAACATTATTCTGGCTGGTTTTAGATGTTTTTACACATTTCTCTCTTTTCACTTTTGAGAAACTAGAAATTTATTACTGATTTTTCAGAAGTATATAGAGTAGAAATTTTGACTGATGTGAAGGGTTTCGCAGGCCACCACACGTTTATTGTGTAGTATGTGGTTTGGGACGCAGCCTTGGTATGTTCTTGAACATTGAACACAGGACAAAATGTTCTTTGCTGTAGAAATTTTCCTACTGTAAAGTGTCTTCAATGCTCCAGATCCTTCAGTCGTACCTCGACTAGCTGTAACGCTAACACAGTGTATTTTAGATATCTTTACCTCGGTATAACCCATACAGTACTTCCCACTCATAATGTCACAGTGCTGTTTGTGTACAGAGACCTTCATTTCCGCTCTCTATGGTGAAAGAGTCATGAAGCTGAATTTGGTCGCTATCACAGCCGAGCCTCATGCTGTCTGTCGAACTGCGTGGCCTTGATGAGAGTTAATGAGCTAGCTATCTGCTGCCCTCACCACAGAGACCAGACGAACGGAGATGAGGTGATTAGACGTGAATTAACAGTTTGGTCAACGATTCTTTGATCCAGCTTTTGATCTAAAGCTGAAAATGGGTCAGATGATTTTTTTTTCTTTTTAAAGGGCATCGCTAATGGAAGATGACTGACAAGTTACAGCTGCAGCAGAGACGAGAGAGACCAATTAGCCATTTAGCAGATAATTACCACAGTTCTTCTTGGCAATTCATAGAGTCTATCTATCTATCTATCTATCTATCTATCTATCTATCAACCTGCCTGCTAGCTAGCTTGCTTAAAGGCCATGCTAGCAGATAATTACCTTTTTCCAGAGTACTGTTTAGCAATTCATAACATATATCTATCTACCTATCTATCCATCCATCCATCCATCCATCCATCCTTCCATATCTGACTTCTAGTTGGCTACTATGCTTAATGTGGCTATGCTAGCAGATAATGACTGTTTTTCAGTGTTCTTCTTTGCAATAGTCTATCTATCTATCTATCTCTGACCAGGGTTCTATCTGTTTGCTTGGTTTAAAGGCCATGCTAGCACAATTACGTTTTCCACAGTTCAATTTATTCTCTCTTCCACTCTTGCTATCTCTTTTACACAGAAAACACACACACACACACACACACACACACACACACACATGCACACACACTTATGCAAAATCTCTCAGCTGCTCTATTGGTAAATATCTCCTGCACCCATTAGCAAACAAGCCCCTGCCGTAACCAGAGAGTACTGAGGCACATTAATAGTGTGTATGCTGCTTGTGTTTTTCATTCTCTCTCTCTCTCTCTCTCTCTCTCTCTCTCTCTCTCTCTCTCTCTGTCTGTCTCTCTGTATGCTCTAGGAATCCCACAGGACCACCAGTGTAAAGCCCTGAATGTTTACAATTCATTTACTTCAGTCTGAGACCACAACTCTGGCCCTGACCAGCATGACGGACATTTTACAAACATGGGCTCGCTCCATTCAGGCCTTTTCTTCAGCTAACATCCTGCAGAACCAAAGAAAAAACACTAGATCCCGAGTGCCGTGACTCAGTGATGGGGACAAGGGTCTGCTGAGTTCAAAATGGCTACAACCCTCAGAACCCTCACAACCCTCAAGAACACATGCTAGGCTTCATGGTCTTTAGCAGGTCAAAGTCACAACTTACATGGTTATTAAAATAAAATGAACATTTGAATTATACTGGTTTATACTAGAGTAGAGCACTTCCTTTGGATTTAGGTCTTATTTACTCTCTCACCATTACCATTGAAGTAACTAGAGGTGTATCTGTACCTGTATCTGTATTCAGACTTAAACTCAAAGTGGGTGTGGCCTTTTTCTTTTTCTTTCTTTACTTTATTTCCCAAGTATAAGCAAATTACTAGGCTAAGTTAAACTGACCAGGCAATTACTAAGGATGAATTCACAGTCACAGTGTTTCACAGTGTTAATGAACATGGTTTTTGTTTGTCCTGCAAGATTCATATCTGACTGCTCGCTCACAATTGCATGAAAGAAAAACCCTAGTGTCAACGAAATTTCCAACAAGCTTTCAAAAAAAAAAGAAAAAAGAAACAAATCACCCTTTCTGTCTGTATCTTTTTAGAACATCTTTTTTGCCAAACAATGCAAATGTTTAATGTATTAATGCCTGACATTTCGTACTGAGTTACATTTTATGATGTAGAGCATCTGGAAAACGAGTTAGTTCCTGTTCTCACTTATGTTATAGCAGCGATAAACGTTCCCTCACCAGCCTCTTTTTTCGTTCTCTATCAAAGTTAATAAGAGGGAAAAAAACACACAACTTGTCATGTTATTGAGAAACCGCAAAGTGTAGCCTTTCTAATTTCAGAAAACATAATGACTCTTATAAATATATACAGTATGTGTTCGTGTGTGTATGGGTATAAGGATAATCCATTTCTACAATATTACATTTTTATATAATCAATTTATTTCTTTATGAATTCCAGCCATGCCATTGTATTTCATTATGATTTCCAAATAAATCCCAAGAGAGCACTAACAGGGAAAGCATTGGCAGGCTTTAATGGTCTACATGCTTTAATGAGCCTTCTTCCAGGATGAATAACATTTCAGCTAATGCTGTATCTGGCTAAGTCGAACAGTCCACTCTGACGTTTTTTTTTTTTTTGGCACCTAACATTAACATACTGAATAAACGGGATCTCGTCTCTGTGTTATTGCAGTGCTTTTCTCATTAACACTCTCTCCCTGAACAACACGGGCTGAGGAAAACAGGATGTGCCTTTCTCCAGGGCATAGAATAAAACACAGAGCCGTCCTCATCACTACTGCTAATTTGTCTTCTTCGTATGGTGTTTCAATCAATTTCAAAAGGAACGACAAGTCGCCATATTTTCCCCGGTTCCATGCGGTTGCTTTCCTGGTGTGAATCAATTTCACGATTCAGTATGTGCATGCCATGCACCAGCGTGCCGGGATTCAGGGGAAGGTTCACGAGGAGATGCAGGAGGTAGAGAACAAAAAAAAAAATGAACATGAGCATGACCTGAAATACAGTGGATATAAAAAGTCTACACACCCCTGTTAAAATTGCAGGTTTGTCTGATGTTTTTTTAAATAGAAATATCATTTTTATTTGTTTTTTACTTGAATTTTGTTGCTTGATACATCACATTAAAAGTGGAAGGAGATCATACATGACATCTTGGTTTCTTTTTTTTTTGCATCATGAAAAACAGCAAATTTTAACAGGGGTGTGTAGACTTTTAATATCCACCCTATATTTCACTTCACCTGATAAAATTTATACGGTTCTATAGAATTAGTGTTATTTGAGTTTTCATGTAGGTGCCTTGCATCACCGTATACCACAGTGCTGCTGAATTCTCAATTCTGATTGGTCAAAAGGCGATGACAGCAGCTCTGACTGTAAATCACAGCTTTATATTAATGCGCTCGTTCAAATATGTTATCGTTTCTATAGTAACAACTTACACAGGGACGCTCCACTTAAACAGATTTTAAAAAAATTATCAATATGGTGAAGTTTTCGGTAAGGAGTTGTTGTTTTTTTTTTTAACATTTGTTAAATGTTAAAAAAAAAAAGTTATTTAACATTTATGGAAGGAGTCTCCAGTGTCGGCACTTTGTACCAGAGGAGTTTACGCTTTGTGGTTTCTTGGTAACATCCAAACCTGTGAGGTTTTTTGTCTTATTAGCTTAAAAAAAAGAGAGGCTGGTGAAGGAAAGACTGTTAATAGCTGCTCTAACGTAAGTGAGAACAGGAACTAATTTGTTTTGTGGACATTATACAACATTAACTCTAAACTGATAAAGTATGAGATGTCAGTTTAATAAATAAAAAATTGTAACTGTTGGCATAAAAGTTAGAAGAGGAATAAAACACCTTAGGACATGCTGTTATAGGAAAATAATTCATGCTGAGTGCTTGTGAGTGTTTTATTTCTTACATATAAATAATTCTGATTTTGAGTTCTAGTCAGTTGCGTCAGTAATATGACTTCTTCGCTCGAAACATGAAATGGAAGTAATGTCACAAGTTCATGCTGATTGCTGTCACATGAGGAACCCCAGAGCAGGTAGAACCAGACTTCATTTCTCAGAGCCATGCACGAAAACATTTGATTAAACGTATCGTAATCTCTCTTGAAACCATTCATCTCGAATAATGAGTGAAGAAACATCTTCGAGATTATAACACAAGTCCAGTTTCGTTGATCTACAACCACCAGGTATTCAAAATGGCATGGGGACTGCAAATCTTCGTAGACACCATTTAAGCAAAAGCGACAGTGATATACAGTCCAAAAAAAAAAAAAAAAACCCATAGTGCTCAAAATAAAGCTTTATTCCTCACTAATCGTTTACAATGATTCAGTGTTAGATTTACATTGGCCCATGACTCAGTGCTCTCGTCCATGTAATATTCCTGCCTATTAGACAAAAATATGGCACTCGGAGAACAACAGTGAGTCAGCTACGCCACAGACGTAATCGGATATTTAATACATCATCAAATAACCACCGTAATCCTATAAACATTACTGTTTGTGCTTCTAATTTCTTAAGCACTTCCTGTACCTTCTTTCCCATCTCCAGAGGTGATTATCAACATAAAAATGCTTAACACGTACGAGAAACATATTGCGTCTGCGTGTATGAGCGACCTGATTGCAAAAAGACGGTGTGTGAATTTCTGTGCCAGTTTTTGTGCATGAGCCAAAAATACATATCATTAATGGTCTATTGTATTAGTCTCGATCACCCTGCTGGGTTAGCCATTAAACTACAGCATGAATGAATGAATGAAGGAAAGAAGGATAAAATTAGTGTACGAGAATATAAACCAGGCAGTAACAATTTGTGCTAGTAATTTTCTTTTCGCTCTTATTTTCTTTGGCATTAGCATTGCTAATCAAGTTCTGAATCTGGAGCGTCAGTAATTTTCTTGCTAATGTGCTGATCATAAAAACAGTTTCAGTATTAGTAACAGTTGTCCCAGGAGAACATAAGCTCTACCGTAACCTTTTTGATAGTAAATGGCCGCTGCGTTCACGTTTATGAGCTAAAAAAATAACAGTTGCACCAAGTAGCATAGTTTTAACACAGCGTTAAACTAAAACTTTACATCTTCCAAACAAAATGTCTCGTTAATCCCCAAGCAGAACAAGAGCATGAAGTACAAACACCAGAGATGGACCGTTCTGAGTTTATTGTAAAGCACTAAATTTTACACTTAGAAACATAGATGCTAAGTCCTTCCTTATGTCTCGATCATGGATGTGGTACTTCCTGTTTATGTCAGATCGTGTTTCTGATTGGCTGGTGAAGGTGAAACGTGACAAAGTTTAAATCTACGATGAGTTTACACACTGCTAGTGATGACGTAACCAAAATTCCACACCGCACTACTTTTAAACTCTCGTATGCTTTATAGGACCGTCGTTACACGCTGAATTACGTTCAGCTAATGCACAGGTTTAAGTGAGACCACCTTCATCTTTTTTTGAGTTTAGTGCCCATAAATTGGACTATAAACCAAATTTATGGTTAGATACAGTGTACATGCCTTGGTACAGTGTAAAAAATTCGAGCTGTCGTTGCAGTTGGATACACTAAGTGCATATAATTGCCATAGTGTTTATTAGGACAATTCCATAAATCATCGTGAGCTGGGGTCAATACTCATGGAGACGGTTAATTGAGGCTATTCATAATCATAAACTGGAATAAATAGGTCAAAACCAGAAAATAGCAAACCACTGGGAGAATCACAGCTCAGGAGACAACAAAACAACACACCGAAACTTCACCGCTAGACAAAATAAACCCTCAGAGGGTTTAAATAGGAAATGAGAGATAGGTGACAACACTAAGGCAACAAACCAATCACTGGATGAATACAGAAACACAAACACAGAAATGTTCCTCAAGGACAAGGATTGAAAAAGACCAATCTTGACAACTCGGAAAGTCAGAATATCCAACCTCCAGCTAGGAAAAAAATGGCTACTTGATGCCGGGTATAATATCAATAAACTCAGGGAGAAATCAACAACCTGGACTTTACTAACAGGCATTAGTAACAATTTTAAAAACTTTTTTCATCACCATGTTAGTCTATATTCACTTTGGTTACCTAAATAACCTCACAGGATAATCACAAAACCTTACCTGGAATTCACACTGGACACATCGCCTCGAGACCTCAGTCAAGCCACATCAGTACTCACTGTACACACAACAGCGCACTTTGATTTCACTCTCTTCTGGCAACTCCAGGTCGGTTGCTAAGGTGCTGGAAATATAAAGTTCAGACCTCCTGCACTACCATAGCCAAACCACTACAAGTCCCAGCGAGAGCAGCGATCACCTTCGCTCTACACCTGTCTGCCACCTCCATCACCACATACACACTGACACACACATTTCCTCGCGCTCGATTAAAATGGCCACACTGCAAAACACTGAGTCCCAGAGCGTCTGCACAGTGAGGGCTAAATACCCGGCAGCATTCACAGACGATGTTACTCTGTAATAGTGACTCTATATCGATGTATATGTATACAGCAGCTCTCTGTATGGCCCATCATGCTAATTTCAACCACAGTAAACATTTCACACGTCCCTCCTGCCTGAAGGTCATTCTGCACTGCATGAAAAAGCCAGGCGTCTTTACACACTTAATCACGCAGCCTGCATGGCCGAGCCAACATCCCCATGTTATAAATGGCTTGTCACATGATGTTATACGCTGACCGGCAGATACTGTCATGAGTCCACGGTGTGAATTTTAATCAGAAATACACAAACTAGCAGTGACAATGTGCAGCTAAATCATGACAAGGGCCACATATTTATTGTGGGCCACATGCTAAATCCAGGCTGCTACGCCACTTTAGCTAAACTAAACAGGAGAATCAGGATCCTCCCATCTATATGTACCAATAGATAAGAGGATAAAATCTGATATCTATCAATAGCTAGAAAAGGAAACACACTTAAAGACAGATAGGCAGCTGAATTTGTCATTTTTAATTTGCAAGTATATAATGCTCTAGTGGCTTCGTTTCCTCCGAATACCAAACATGCTGAAATGGAAACGTTGTAACTTTCATTCAAACCCTAAAAAAACCCAACCAACCTTACACTTCTGTCATCTGTCCTTTTGTGTAATTTGTACTGTAATTTGAATGGACAGTGAGTGCTGGCTATTCATACTCATAAACTCGTACTCAAAACCAGAAAATAAACAGATTAACAAAAAGGCCAGAGTAGCCTAGCAACCTAGCAACCTGACGCTACTTGGTATCCATCAAGAATCCATCAAGACTTTTTTTTTAGTATTGAATTGATGTTAGCAAAAATGTTCTCCACTTATTATGTTTTAGCACTAAAAGACCGGGAGTGCTAATTGGCTAAGCTTTCAAATGGTAACTCTAGGAGATCCTTATGGCAAGAAACTGTATTCATCTCTTGTTGAGTACAACTTTGTTGTTTGCGGGGATGTTCAAGACGAAATGTTTTACGATTACAAAATGGAGGATGCGGTGGCACTGAGATGCCACAAACTCATTTGTAAGCTGAAGAAAAATGCAGCTAGCTAAAAGTATCCATTATGCGCAACTCCTCAGTAAGAACCTGACCTAGCTATTCAGCTAGTTTCTTGTTGTAGGTTTACAGTTTGTTAAAGCAATATAAATTAGGCATGTTAGCTAACTAGCAAGCTAAGCCTGCTACATTCTTAGTTAGCAAGCTAATTTTACTGATATGAAATAGCTAACTGCAAAGACGGAACTCCTCGAACCAATTATACCTCCTAGCTGCCTGTAACTGCAACCGTCTTCTGCTGGCTTGATTGGAAAGGTGTCCGATTTGATAGTATGTAGTAAAAAGGAGTGTGTTCATGAACACTTTTAGCACAGTGTGACATTTTAGAAAACAAACTCTCACTCGATCTTAAAAATCACTATAGACTCCTGCTTTGTTTTTGCAACCAGGAGGTGCGGCTGACGTCAGAGTGACGTGTATCACTCAGGAGTCTACAGATTAATTATAATTATATATACCTATATACCTATTATATATACCTATATATATAACCGTTTATACTATCTACCCAGTTATAGAGTTTTCCGAGTTTGCTTGCACACTCTAGTTCTAGCTCTAAATATTGTTTATAAAATAGCTTTTGCATGCTACATTGTCCAGTCAGTTTTAACCAATATTAACTCCACCCACTTTTACATCAAAACACAAAATTCTGCTAAACTTCATGTAGACACTGAAAATTCACCACCTTAACCTCATGATCAAAAATCAGTCATGGATTTAGCCTCCCTTGCTTCCATAACTTGAACTGAAATAATCAAATCAGACCAGCTTTCTATCTGATCTCATGAAACAAAATTGATTTCTCTCCAGGAGTACCATTGAAATATCATCAAAAAGCCTTTTAAAATTCAGTTTGAGGCAGGTTTAGCAAAAAGAAGCTGTCTCTGCACACGCTAACCTAAGCCTTGACATCGTAAAGAGGTTTTTATCAATCTGTCAGATGTGCGAACTTTCAAGGATGGAGAGAAAGCCTCCATGCTTGGTTCTTTTTTGTCTCAGGACGTTGATCTCTCAATATTCATCCACACAAAAGGATAGGGAAAAAAAAGCTGACTTTCATCTGTGCAGTTCATTCTTTTCTTTTCTCTTTTTTTTTGGCAGGAAGCTTCTCAAGCTATCCCTCTGCTCATCCCCTCATTTGGAGGTCAACAAAATATTAAACATTCACTTCATGGAGGTGTGCAGAGACTAAACGAGCTTCCGCCATCTGTCCGCTAGTGTCAAGGAGCTGACATCCAGAACATCCAGGACGCACAGATCTTTTATGCAGATGAGTTCGCTGGTTGATGGCACGGGTCATGGTTTAAAAATATAATCATACTGAATATTTATAGAGTTCACCTTGGAAGTTACAGTGCAAATTTGAGTTTGAAAGTCTGTCGTTGGGGCAAAATACGAATATGGCCTCGTCAACTTTACTTTATTGTCAAAAATACTGCGTCCTTAGGATGACACTGTTTATTGTATTACAACACTTAAACAGCGTTTACATTAGGTGTCAATTCATCATTGATTCAAAATTTATATAAAATCAGACTGTTTGTTTTTTTGTTTGTGGTGATTTTAAACCCTGTTTCAGTCTCTCTCTCTCTCTCTCTCTCTCTCACATACACACACACACACACACACACACACTAGACTGCCAGCAGGCGTTAAGAGGAGATGGATTTTCAGTGACAGAGGGTTTTTTTTCCCCTCCAGGGCAAAACCACAGAAGACGAGGCCACACAACTCCGAGCGTGTGTTTGAGTGCTACAAGAGCTGCAGGGTGAAGGGTTAAAATTAGCCCCGAGTGCCAGAAGCGGTCCTTGTAACAAACAGGCACCAGAACTGTCCACAAGTGTCCAAAACTCATTCATTATCTATATCTATAGAGCGGGTCAGGCCTCAGGGAGACGGAGTGAAATCCACGATCAGTATCCAACAAAAAGCCCAGGAAGACGTCAAAGCGATAGAATGTAAAGGAACAAGGAACACCAGCGAATATCTACGCCGACTAATATGATAACACTTCTACTCCTCAGTAGTTCACATATTAAATATGAATTAAATGAAATGCTGTAGATCCAAAATCAAAAAGACTTTTGTAGCAATACTTAATTAGTGGTAAACTATGCACTTAATTATAAATAATGTACTACTGAACCTTAAATTAAACTTCAATTTATTCTGGATTTGTCCTTGCCTGATAAAACATCTCGCTTCTCTCATACTGTGACTACAAACACAGGGATAAGGAGAACTCCTGATTTGAACAGCGCTTAATAAACTAAATATGGATTGAAACATTTCCCAAAGATGTAAAAGTTAGTTTCGCAGATGTTTCCATCTGATCTCGACAGCTTCTGTGACAGGGTGGGAATGGCGCGTAATGGCGTAATAATGGTTTCCTTCTGGAAAGCATCACTTATGTGCGATCGCACGGTGAAGATTTAATGCAACATTGCAAATGGTTTTTAGATTAACACTCTGGCTCCCTTTTGTTCCTGCACAGATCTAATCTCTCAGTGAGACACAAGCACCGTTTCAGTCTACGACGCATGCGTTATGGCGCAGCGTGGGGAGGCTATAGGAGAAAGCGACGAGCCTGAGAGAATAAAGGGAGAAAAGATTAGGGAAGGGAACGAGAGGCTTTTAGGTACACAGCAGCTCTCACATGATCAGTTCCACACTTTTGCTCAGAGACTCGGCGGCTCCTCGGAGGACAGGAAGTCCTTTTCTGTTTAGATTCTGTGCTCTGTGTACGGTACAAGACGTGCTGTTGTGTTTTAGCAGAAAGACATGAGCCAAACAAAGAGGCAATCTGTTCGACTGTGATCTGGTGTCATTAAAAAGCTCCAGCGATCAATTCACCTCAGCCATGAAGTCCACCTCTGACTCAAAGAGAGAGTGAGGGAGACGCAATGTCTCAGAAAAACACATATGCTCTTGTGCTAAAATACCCCTCAGTGTAACAAGCTTGTTTAGCTTGTTTTATTTTGCTGCTAGCTTGCTTATTTATCCCTTTCTCGCAGTACACTAGCGTTCCAATTGACTTACAGGACATTTTCAATCAGTATAAGCAAATGAATTAGTTTATCACCGCAAGTCTGTTAAAAGATTAGTCAGGACACTGTTGGGTTTCTGTGTGTAGAGTATCGTGACTCTGTGTTTAGCTGCTGGTGAGCAGGGAGATGGGAAAAGGGATGAGCGTGAGCCCCTGCTGGGCAAACGATTCACACCTCACCATAATAAAAATGGTACAGAGATAAAACAGACAGCACAGCTGAAGGTTTTTTGACAGTAAAACATTGTATATAATTGCCACAATAAAATTATAACATTAAAACCTAGTATGCTAGGTAAAAAGAAATGCTTAAGAACAACTGCAAATTCTTAAAGCCCTTTCATATGAGCCATTAACCACTACTGTGGAGTGTGACATGACAAACAAATCCAGTGTTGGATTTACACGGACACGACCAAAACATGCGGAAATTCCATTTTTTGTCACAACAACAAGAATCATGGAGTAGGAAATGAGGAAAGTAAGGTTTTTTTTTAACACACAAATACAACTGATAAGACTTTGCGACTAATCACAACACAGTATACAAAGACAAACTAAACACAGAACAGCTGAACACAATAGGGCAACAAACCAATGACAGGACAAGGGTGGAGACAGGAGTAGAACAGAAACCAAAACAAACACAAACACTATAGGAACCACAATGCAAAGGGGACAGTGACAGTTCACCCAAATTTTTAAGGATTAAAAAATATGAACTAGTTGAGCAACAGAAAAGCATTTGCATGATCATCAAGATAAGTTAAAATTCGGACAATGCCACACAAATTCCGAGTATGGGTCACCATACTCGGCCAGAAGTCACTTCACTATTCACTAAATACGTGATGTGTAAACTTTGTGTACCCGATGTAGCTATCCACAACGGAACAGTCTTTATGATGTTAAAACTGATCACCGTGGTCAGATAAATGTACAAGGAATGCTACAACCACTTAGCCGCAAGTCTGTCCCTAATCTCCAACTGTTCCCAAACTGTGATTTCTTGAATTGGCAGCAATGACAACAAGAATCTCATTTTCCTAGCTAACAGTTGAAAGCTAAACCCTGTGAATCCTGCTGCTAATGGACACCGCTGACCGCCGGATTTTCTCTGATTTCACACTTCAGCAACAGCTGTGCAGCTGTTGGGTAATGCAAGGCTCAGATACGACATAACATCCCTCCCAAGCACAAAAAAAGCAATCTTGCTCAGGCACACAATGAAACTTTAAAACCAATCACGCCAGCCGTCGCTCAGCTTCAGGGGACAGCCGATCTTGTTAACCTCGACGGAAGAACCGATGGGAGCTCGGCGGCCTTGTTTCCAAAGCGAGCCGCGGTAATGGTGTGTCCCTCTGGCGCATTAAACACATCTCAGCTTGTGGCCCATCCATTTTCGCTCACTCCTCTCTCCCGGAAAGATAAATACAGGAGAGGAGAGTCAGTAGAGGCCTGAATCACAGAGCAGGCGAGGGAGAGGAAATATCAAGGGGATAATTTATAAAAGAAAAGCAGACAGAAGTGTGGGGGAGTCGTACAGGATGCTAAAATAAAGTCAAATCGAACTGCAAACTTGGAAAACAATCTTTATTTAGACGTTGTAGAGCAAACATCTGCATAAGCCGAGTCTGAATCCGATGAACTTTCCCTACGTAAATATTAACGCAACTTAACATAACTTAATTAGCCACTATTCCCAATTTCCATCATAATCCAAATTATTCGTAAAAGGGTCGTATCATTACCATTTCAACTCAAAACCAAAAATAACTGTAAAAATAAGTAGTAACTTCATCCCTTGCCCTAATTGTTGCTGTAACATTTGATACAATTCGGTTCGTGTGAATTCTGTGGCTTCAGGAAGTCGTAACTCGTGGAGATGGATGCTAACATGCTAAAATGTTGAACGGATGATGTTAGAAATTATTACAGCTTCATGAAATAAAATGAGAGATTTGGTAAAATTTCATCCACTGAAAATTTTTCGCCAGAAATTGGATAAAACTTACACTTTTGGTTTTCAGCCCAAAGATTAATAACACAACACTTTTCAAAGAATTTTAACTATGATAGAAATTACGAATTGTTTGTTAGCGCGACATTCAGAGGTGACGACTTAAGTTCAAAAGTGACATCAGTTTTCAGCCAAAACAATACGAATACAACATTTTACAATTAATTTGAATTCTGCTGGAAATTAGGAGTAGTAGCTAGTCAGAAATATTGGGTCATATTCAGAGATGATGACTTAATTTCAAAGGTTATGAAAGTTGCTCATGTTCAGACTCGGGTTCCGCAGGCACTTAAGTAGCTTTTCCTAGCAGTTCATTCGAATTATTACAATCACCTGCGTTTAGTTCACGCCTCCGAGGTTGTTTTTTCAGTTGTGTACAGACTCCAGATGTGTGAAAGAGAAGAAGGCACATTTCAGCATCTTGGTCTTAGCCTGTTTTCTGGATTATGATAATAAATATAGCTTTAATAAATTTAATAAATGAACTATTTCTGAGCATTTCTACATTATGACTATGAATATTAGAAGATTAGAAGAACTCAAATATAGCAAATGTGTGTTTATGTTATTTTTCCTCTGACTCCATTAAGACTATTTATTTATTTATTTAGCTCACTACAATTCATATTTTCTAATCTACTCTAATCAAAATTGTTAACCTGTATTATAATTACTGATTTTCTTGTGCTCTTAACATTAATTGCCGTGTTTTTCAGTAGCTGGCATGTAAAAAGTGAAGCACAATTACTCATTCTCTGCTCTACTCCTTATCCTCCCCCAGCTTCAGGAGAGAAAAGAATTTAACAGCACTGACAATCAACGATAAAATCCTTCAGGTACGAAGGACCAATTTTCCCCTATTGTCTCGCACGGGAAAAAAAGACTGAAAGATCCAAATGATATTTTAATTAGAATAACGTGAAAGTTGCTCTGTAAGTGATTTGAGAAGGATTAAGTGCCATTAGCAATGCAAACATTGCGAGATTTCTATCCTGCGTCGCACAAAAGAGCACGAGTGTTTTAAAGATATTCGCTCGCTCGCCGTATGAGGAATTTTATCTACACAAACTAGAGGAGCAAATTCAATTTGTGCTTGCTTTTGTTTAAGCTTATTAAAAAGTATTAAGTTGCTCAGATTAACTCTTTAATTGTTCCGTTGGTAATCTAATGCATTGAATTCTGGGTAATTAAACAACACTGTATAAGTTAATGCTTTATTTTAATAGTCTACCGTCATCAACGAGTAATTAATAAAACACGATCAACACAGCGGAGTTAATGTTAGCACCCTGGCGTTGATCATGTCCCTATAAGATCACATCCTGAAGTGTTTTATTCCGCTTACACCACAGCAACCATTACAATTTTTACTTATTATGATACTTTTTATCCATTTATAGTTGAAGCTGTGGAACATCCGTGAATCAAGGAACATCCAGGAACTCCTCCATCTTGAAGACCTTAAAGTTACCTCTGACTGCTACAAAGCGCTGACACTGGAGACTCCTTCCATAAATGCTACATAAACATCGCCTTAGAGAAAACTTCCCCAAATCAACAATTACAAGGTTGTTTTTTTTTTTTTTTTTAGCATCCGCTGTACAATTCCCTGTGAATGAGCTGTTACTATAGAAACGATTAATATAAACCTGCGACTTGCAGCTGCTGATAGAGTAAAATAAATCAACACCTTCTGGGCAATCAGCATTCTTTATTAGGATTCAGAGAGATGAGAGCAGTGAATATGAGCTCTGTTTCAGACCGAGCTGTTTCAGGTGACGCTTCCATGGTAGCCGTGATTTCGGAGCTCGGTTCATACGGAGCCTGTGATCGGTGGAGGAAAGCGGGAAAGCGAGCTGCCTTCATGCTGCGACGTGACTCACTGCACGAGCGAACAATTAACCGTTTGGAGGAAGCACAAACTTAATCACAGACTGCACAGAGAGATCAGCGACAGATCACACAAGCTTTCATTCACACACACACACAACAAATGTTATTTAAAATCAGCTCAGCTTGTGGATTTAAATAATCATTAGTGCTCATGTTGGAGGTTACAGGTTTCCAGTGCTCTGTTTACACACTGTAGATTAATTAAATGTAGTCATTATAATGGTTAAAATGTCATAACAATTATTACAGGGTAATTACTATGTAATTACAGTAATTCTTAATCCTATAGGGTTTCTGATGAATTTTTTGTATAGTTTTATGTATGCTGTTATTTTTAAATAATATATTAGTAATATGATTCTGTTGGTTTGCTATTTATTTATTTATTTATTTATTTATTTACAGACCTGTAATCTGAGAAGGACTTAAATTCAGTCAGCAAAAAAAAAAAAAGCCATAAGTAACAATTATAACAATTAAAAAAGTTAATTACTGTGGAATTACAATATTGAATACATGTATTTACATTAATTATTACCTTGTAATTACAGTAATTAATTACAGACCCATAATCTGAGGACTTAAATGCAGTCAGCAAACCAAATGTGATAATTACCTCCATCCATCTGAACAATGGACTCTTCTCTCTGTTGCGGTCAGGGAAGCGCTGACATGAAGAGAAGGAGGAGGAGCTTCTTCACACAGGCCATTCGGGCCCTCAACCAGGACAACACATAGGACTAAAGCTTGGACTTGTTTGCACAACACCCACACTCCCTACATTCCTGTTAATAAACCCCTATTACCCCATATTTATAAATATTTATTATACATGTTGGCAATTTCACTACAGCTACCTCAGCCGGATGTTGCACAGCATTGTCTTGCACAAACAACTGCACACATCTGCACTTTATTCCTCATATAGTCATACTGCTGCTGCCACCGATCTTTTATATCCCTTATATTATATTTTTATATTTTTCCTTTTCTACCTGTATACAAGTAAATTCTGGTTTATGTAAAATCCAATTTATGTCACGGACAGTGGAAAACAGCGTTTCACTGCACATGGTACTGCGTATGGTTGTGTGTGTGACTAATCATGTTTGAGTTTGAATTTCATTACCAATTACAAACAGTTAATTGGTAATTGATAATGTAATTACAGACATTATTACAGCGTAATTACAGTGAGGAATTACAGTCTTGTAATCAAAGAAAGATCTGAAAAGCAGTCTGGAAACAAAATGCAATCATTAACAATTATAAATAGTTAATTACTGTGTACTTGCAGTAGTTATTACCGTGTAATTATGCTAATTAATTCGCTAATTAATGCCATAAATGACATTTATAAATAGTTCATTAACACATAAAGCAATATAATGGTACATAAAGAACCATGAAATTACAGTAATTCATTACAGCCTCATAATATGAGAGGGACTTAAATGCAGTGCAAAATGTCATAATTAACAATTACAAAATGATTAACTACCATGTAATTACAGTAATTAATACTACATAATTATAGGAATTAATACCATGTAATAAGTAAGAAATATGACAGACCATAATGCACCACTGCCACCGCTTTTATGCAGTCGGCAAACAGAATGGTCAAAATCATAATTCAGAAATACAAAAGGTTAATTACGGTGTAATTACAGTAATTATTACCATGTAATTACAATAATTAATTACAGAATACAGTTGAGGAATCAATTCTGCTACACACATACACAAGGACACACACAAGGAAGAGCCGAGTGATGTCCTGACAGAGATGTCGTGTGATTGTAATCACAGAAGGTCGCAAACACACACACACACACAGTACATAAAAATGTGCTGATCACGCAGCGGGTGATGCAGTGAAAATATCTGCGATGAACGACAAGATTAAAAGAGCTCCTTAGCATCTCATGAATTATGCATGTGACCGTGTAGTTGCTCTTTTCTGACACACACACACACACACACACACACACACACACACACATACACACACACAAGTTTAGTGCATTGTGTTTTAGAGACAGCTGGGTTTGATGTGCAAAGCTGCTCAGCAGTAATTAACAGCTCACACACCTGTCAGATGTTGCAATTCCAGAACACAACCAGCAACCTAGCAACGCGCAACAAATGCGAGAATTGTGCGATTGTAGCAAAGATTCAATTCAATTCAATTCAATTTTATTTGTATAGCGCTTTTAATACAAATAAACTCAAAATAAATTGTAAACGTATGAATTTATCCCTAATGAGCGAGCCAGAGGCGACGATGGAAAGGAAAAACTCCCTGAGAGGACATGAGGAAGAAACCTTGAGAGGAACCAGACTCAAAAGGGAACCCATCCTCATCTGGGTGACACCCGATAGTGCGATTATAAATAAATCCCTTCTATAACTGTGTACTACATGGTCAAATAGTGCAATTGTGTAACCAGGAAATTCATTACAGTTTATGCATGAAGTCTGTTTTGTTGAATCTATTCGCTGTCCACTGATGGAGACCTGAGTGCAAAACTGCTCGCAGCAACCGTAGCCCCAAAGCCACCACAGTACAACTGTCCATATGAACTACAGACCAAAGCCATCTCCAAGGCCCCCAAGCGGCACCATCCCCAGCAATCCCAATGATCTTCATGCTGTCCATGTGGTGCCGCCCCCAGCATCAGCGAGCGATCTCCAACCTGCGTTAATCTAGACGTTATATATGTGTGTAGATGTTAGTGCTTTTTTTCCTTCGAGTATACACTGCAAATTTGTTACAATTTTCACCCCATCCTGGTTTTCATGATTTCCCTGGTTTCTGTGCAGACACTAAAGACGTATACACACGTGTACGGGTATTTTTGAAAATTTAGTTTTTACATTTCAATTTTTAAAAAAAATCCTACAATACATATAGAGATTTTTCAACTGCAGTTTTTAACTCTTCTGTTTTCAAAAAAAATTCTCATTCACATGTATACAGATATTTTTTAATCCACTTTTTAAATAGAAAAATCCACATGTATACGGATATTTTTTAAAACGTTTTTAATCCACTTTTAAAATAAAAAAATCCACATGTATACGGATATATGAAAATATAGAAAATGTAGCTTTTAACCATTGTTTTTAACACGTGTACGGATATTTTTGAAAACATCATTTTTACTCCTGTTTTACAAAAATTCCCATGACATGTATACAAATATTTTTGAAAACAGTTTTTGATCCTCTGTTTTCTAAAAGAAATTCCTGTCCCCACGTATATGAACATAGTTTATACTTCTCTATTTTTTTTTTTTTTAAATTCTCGTCCACAATTTGTAACATTTCCTAGAAAACAGCTTTGTAAATTTATAGTCGTGAGCATAACGACATCATCTTCATATAATACAGCTGTGGTCTAAGCACTGTGAGCCGTTTACAAACAGCACCATTAATTCTTCCACATAAGCAAAATAACACGTCTTTTCTTCCTAAAAGTACAAAAGATTGATTAATTTTACATGAAAGTCACTTCAAGCACAGAGAATACGACTGAAGAGCAGGTATTAATTTTGCAGAAGCCCGTGTCTGCCATTGGAAGACAAAATGAAACTCTTATTTTATTAAAGTTTCTCAAAATTACGCCTCATTATCTCACAATAATGAGAACATTTCTCAAAATTATCACTGCACATTTGCAAGCGTTCAAAAAGCCTGTGAGACACTCTCCATTTCTACCTCCCCGTGAAACGGCTTCTTAGCTGTGTTTTGACTCCGTAGGTTGGAGTATTTCCTTTTGAAACAGGAAGTCAGAGTTATGGGGTGTTGAAGTGCTTGACAACAGACAACAGCTTTACAGATACACCACATCAACACCATATCTAAACAAACCTCACAGTAGCTTAGCGAGCTAGCTGAAGATGGAGAACAGCGAAGAGATTAACGAGAGTATTTTCCTGACTCTTTCGGATGGAGATGTCCAGATGGTGTATAAAGACGGAATCGCGTTCTCGCTCTGTCTGAAAACTCCACATTCTTCCAAATGAATAAACTCCTCACCCAAGTGATGGTTAGAAAAGGGAAGAGTGTGTGGGAAGACACACGGACAAAATCACACAGACAAACCGTGTTTCCTGCTATCAAGCTAATGAGACTGTAACTGTAACTGTACAGCGTGACACGCCCCAGGGGGCGGGACATATATGGTTCTAGAGAGCATTTAATTGGACGAGCAGAAAGTTGTGACTCATTATGAATCAGCACCAATTTTGATGAACTATAAAATTATCACCAAAATTATTTTTTTTCAAATCATACTGGTGTCTATAACACTAACCCTGAAACACCAATGCTGATCTCAGAGATACTTTAAGGGTTCATCTGATAATTAAGAGGGCTTAGCTTCCAAAATGGGGTTCTACTCGGAACCCTTTCTGATACGGGTCCACCTGGAACCTAGTGACAACCTCTGGCTACGTCCACATGAAGCTGGATAGATCTGAAAACTGCACTTTCGAACGTTCTCCGTCTACACTGGTGTTTTCAAACGTTTTCCAAAAATTGTTCATCCACACTGAAATGTCTGGAAACGCTTACATCTCTATACTGCGCATGCGTAAAAACGGAAGAAGCTTCGGCCTGCATCATTTCCATCAGGCGTTTATTTACTTTCGTCAGGCGTTTATTTAATTTAATTGACTTTTGAAGGTTGTATAAAGTGACATTAATCTTTAACAACGCTATCAAACTGGACGGCAGGCACAACAACTGCAGTACAACATTGTCCACCATCTTGTTTGTTTTGAGTTGAATGGGTCACATGACTAAAAATACGTCACTTTTTTTGAATGTCTCTGTTTTCTCAGTCCACACTACTTTCCCTGATCAAGATCGCCATCTCAGTGTGGATGGAAAGCCAAATGTAGAGAAAAAGAAACGTTTTCAAATTTATCTTGATTAATGTGGACGTAGCCTCTAACGTGTGTGTGTGTGTGTGTGTGTGTGTGTGTGTAGTGTAATGAAGTGAAAGGAACCTATTTTGACACCAGTGGTTCCATCAGTGTTTCCCAGATCTGCCTGCTCTCTTTTTTTTCTTTTAATTAAGTACATTTTTTATGTTTGAGACACGCTGACTATGAAATATAGAGTGCGTGTTGTTTGGGTGAGTTTTACCTCAATGCACTATTAATGCAGCCTGAGCATGCTGGGGTTTTTTATCCAGAGGCCTGGCTAAAGGGACTTCTGTTCTCATAAAAAATGCAGAAAGAAAAAAAAAAACACCTCAGCATCATCTAGAATACCGGTGGGCCGTGTACGGAAATAAATCAACGCCAAATAAAAAAGTTGCTTGCAATTTGGCACCATTGCTTAAAGCTGTTTTTAAGCCCCGCCCACATGTATACAGAGATTTGTGAAAACGTCATTTGCGCTATTTTGGATTGCTGAAAATTTCTAAAACATTTCCCAGGGTGGATGAATTTTACAAATTTGTGAATGGGGAAAAATGTATGTTTTTAGAAAAGCTGACATTAACAGCGTCATCCTCTGCATGTTGACGCGTTTGCAATTTCATTTCATTTATTACTTTGTTAGAAGTCAAAATGTTTTATTTTACACCCTCATCCACCAAAATGATAAATGCTGTACTGTTCCTGAGGATCCACAACATCAGTGAATGTAACTGTGATCAGATAAAAAATAAAAACATGTCATTCATTAATAAATATAAATTTGGAATTGTTGTGCAAATGGCAGTGGTGTAAAGAGGAATAAACCACTTTGTGACATGCATGTCATTGATTATTTTCCTACAACTGCACGTCCCATCGTGTTTTATTCCTTACATAGCTACCAGAATTCCAGAAAAGTGATTGCCCCTTTAAGCACACTCCGTATCTGGTGTTGTGTTCTCTGGGTTTAAAGGTGAAGCCGAAGTTTATTCTGGACTATAACTGTCAGCTTTATATGAAATGAGAGCACAAACTCAAAAATACGACCTCGTAAAAATCCTCGGCATGAACATCGGCTGTGACGTATCGTCAAAATAATGAGTCACCAAGGAAAAGTGAGAGAAAGCAAATTAGCGAAGAGAACGAGGGAAGAGGGAGCCGGCTACGATCTAAAACCCCCTCGGTAGTAATTCAGACCATGATGCAACGGGGCAGACGGTGCGATCGGCTTCATTGTGAGGACAGCTCAGAAACGCTGCTATAAAAGGTTTACACGATTATCCCAGGCTAACCTTGACATATTCCCCTCTTTACAGAAATGCTCCCTCACTACATCCGCTATAAGATTTAAAAACTACTTCTGTAGCCTTGAGCAGCGAGTCTCATAAACAGTAGCGCAGCAGGCTCGCGGCTTCCATCAGCACTCGAACAGTTTACACTCTTAAGAAGAAAACCCCGGACCTCAAACCGCTTACGTTTATTGTCTTTTGTGTCTTTTAATTGTCGCAGTACGTATGTCAGTACAGGAAGCTGTTCTATGAAATTCCCAGGCGCAGATGCCGATATGACTCCGCAGTGATAGTCAGTGAGAGAGAGAGAGAGAGAGAGAGAGAGAGAGAGAGAGAGAGAGAGAGCACAGTAATTTCCTCTCTGACAGATAACGATGATCATTACACTCTGAAGCCGACAGGAAATGCAGCGCTGCACTGCTGACTGCTAACGTTTGGTGAATTCTTCTTTTAAAATACAAAGTTTCAGTGTTTGCACATGATTAAAGTTACTGTGAAGATTGTACATAGCTTTTCTAAAGGGTCACACTGGTCTCCAGTTCACTTCCTGGTTTACTTCCTGAATTCCCAAATGCCCTATTTTCCCTGTTAACCTCTCCCAAAAGCAACAGTTCCACATTTTTGTCTTTGTTTTTTGGGAAAAGTTTTAATTTTTTGTTCTTTAACTTCTCCCAGAAACCAAAATAATAACCAGCGTAAAAAGTGTGAACAAAAATTCCCTGTCGCAGGAGTCGCAGGAAGTTTCTGCTTCGTATTTTTCCAGTTCCTCATTTTTGGTTTGTTTCTTGCAAAAAGTCTAAGCCTCTTCCAAAACCAACAGAATAATGAAGACTTACGGGTGTGGAATGTTTTCTTCCTGCTTTATTCCCTGGAGTCCCAGAGAGTTCCTGATTTTTATTTTTATCAATTCTTCATTTTTTCTATTCAAAATTGTGGAAAAAAATTGCACAAGGAGTCCTTGTTATTTCTCGTTTTCTTCCTGCTTCATTTCCTGGATTCCCAAAATTCCTGCTTCCTGTTTTCCTTCGTTTGTCATTTCTGTCTCATTAACATCTTCTAAAATCCAACACAATAACGAGGTCTTACAGTTCAAAATTGTAGAATTCGTGCAGGTTTGAAGCCTAAACATGGTTAAGGCTAACTCTTAACAGAAAAACATTTTTGTGAGAAGATCATCAACACATACACAAACAAATCCACTAACTTTCCTAAACACATTTAATTGCTGGATTGCATGCATACAGGGCGGCTTGTTGTCATGTTACAGTAACACAACGTCCTCATTACGGTCCTGCTGAATCATTTAGCCTGCGGCCGGCTCACAGAGGACAGCCACTCACACGATATGTCCTTGCTATCTGTTACATAACAGCGGCCAGCCACTGAAGTAAACACTCCAGCTTTAAAATCGCTAATAGACCTGGCAGGAGAGTGCGGCTCCTCTGTGCATCTCGTTCCAGGACGATAATAACAATCTAATCAGCGTTTCAAACTGAAACTCATTTATGATATTCTGCTCAGATGTAATCCGCAAAGCACATTACAATTAATTAGGGGATCTAACTGCCGGATAATTGTGGACCGCAGATCTCGGAAGAAAGACGCTAAATTAATGCTAACATATTGAAATGCTAGCGCAGGTGCTCTTCATTCTGTATTCATGTTCAAGACTGTGATTATACACACTCGAGTTAGCGCGGAGAGCTGAGAATGAAACATCTGAGGGATTTAGTGTGCACACAGTCGGGCCTGGAGGAAAAAGCTGGTACACAAGATCAGAGCAAAGACGGCCATGATGCCTCACGGGGTCAAGAGATGAACTGTGCAGAAACCTAAAAAAAATACAGCTCAACAATTTGTAACAATGGTGAGGTTTTATATTACAGCGCCTTTAAAAAAAAAAACAGCTTACACATAC
>CM040469.1:23347341-23379913 GCA_022758105.1 Pangasianodon gigas
TGTACTTACATGTACTTACAATATCCAGACACATGGTGACTTTTAAGGTGTTAAATAAAACACTAATTTCAACATGAAGGTTAAGGGTGTCGCACAATAATGCTGCCTGTATCTGTTTAATGCTCTATCTATATTCAGATTTAAACAGGAAGTGGGTGTGGTCTAAACCAGAATTTTTGTTTTTTTTTTTGTTCTCCTGGAAACAACAGAAGCCCAGATGTGTAATGTTTCATTCACAAACTATAACAACAAATAGCGATTTTTGCAGAATTAATTCAACTCCTGAACTTCTACAGTTCCTCAACCTCAGCTACATCATGCAAGTTTGTAATCGGTCTCAACCAGATGCTCTGTGGAACTTTCTGGAAAACTTTGGATGTAATGTGACTGAGTAAGGTAGGGAACTATCTTTCAAAACAACAATGTCTTTCCCAAATAAAAAAAATGTTGTTTATATTTGAAAACAGTAGCTACCTAATAACATTTTATCAGATTTATCAGACACGCTGTCAGAATCTAGTATGAAGTTGGGACGCAGTGCTGCTGTGAGTCAAAATGGCATCCATTTCATTATAATGCCTGTATGATTTTACAAGAAGATTTTTATTTAATAATGACAAACGAAGAAGCAGCTGCTTCTTATATATATATATATATAGAGGTACCACTAGTTATTATTGTAATTTATAGTCATTTCAGTATTTTCATATATTAAAACCTGCAAAAAATTTACAAATTTCATTAATTCGGTACATTATTACTGCTACAATACAGCTGTATCTAAAATAACACACTGAGGATTCCTATATTAACACACACTGATGTTCAGATTTTAGCAAAGCTACAGGTTTTTAGCTGTGTTAGCAGCACTGTTTGCTAAACTGTTACACCAGCAGGCATTTTTAATCCAGTTTTATAATCAATTCATAACTCATCAGTGTGTGATTTTAAAACACAGACTTTAGTTTGTTGGACTAATGCATGTTTTGGATTTGTATTCTGTGCCACATTAATAGGTCAAAACAATTACCAACCAGTAAATGGCACTCAAATGTATCTCTAAATAATGAAATACAATAAAAATAGGAACAATAATAATAAAAAAAACACTTAATGATGCTGAAAATGTGGACATAAATTGCTTTATTGAGTACATTTCTCTCTAAATGGCCCGAACAAACAAATAAAAGTGACAAACTGCTTTCTCCCTTTAAGCAATAAACAATTAATGGTTCAAAAATTATTCCATGCCATGAAACTGCTTTCAAAAATTAATTTTTTTATTAACACGGCAATAATTTGGTCCAGTTCCTCATGTTGTTCCAACTTAATATAAAAGTGCTTTAGACACACCCCACTGAGCAGGGTTGCCAGGGTTGAGAATTTCTACGCCAAATTGGGATAGTTTTGAAATAACAAATCAGAAATGCGTGCGCACGACCGTGACCTTGATTCCAACACAAAGGAAAAACATTCACCTCCCTTTTCCTCAAGTTCTTGGTCTAGTTTCTGGTCTTTTTGTGCAGTTTTTGAGATGTAATTAAGGTGGAAATTTTGCTGAGACCTGGCAACTCTGCACACCAGCACACGTTAGCTCACTTGGAGTATGAGTTAATGTTAAATTTAATTGTTTAATGTTTCATTGTTTCATTATACGCTGCTTAGAGTCTGAATGGATCATACAAAAGCTTTGTCATTATTACTGTACTTGTATAATGTTGAATTTTTGAATCAATTGAAAATGGAAAACTAAGGCACACTTTCAAGCGAGGCTTATTTGTCCTGTATCGAACATGTATCAATATTGAAGTATGATATCGTATCGAATTTGAATTTGGTGTATCGTTACACCCTTATAACCTTCACCTCCTCCCTAAACTGCAGCCTTGGGTGAATTGCTACAAATTTGCGATCGTGAGACCATGTTGTCTCCAAATAAAACCAACCACGCATCCAGAATCATATTACACGAGGCTGTCAAAACAACACCCACTACGCTGCTGAAGCCCGATCTTCCCTTTCATATCAGCTGTCCCAAAAATATCTCCCCCGCTAAGACAACAGGCGAATGCAGCGACGCTGAAAAACGACCGAAAAACTGGGAATCCTGCTACCACACGAGCTGGGGCGTGAGCTGGGTGAATATTCGAGTCAGACGGCTGACAGACACACTCATCCTCCTCCAGAGCCCAGAGGAGGAGAAGCAGAACTGCCACGGATGACTCATCATAATTAGCTCCTATAGAGCTCGGCCTCCTCCTTCCTCCTCTCTCTCTCTCTCTCTCTCTCATTTTTTCCTCCTCTCCTCTCATATTCTCTTTGTCTCTCTTCTTCCTCCTCCTCCTCCTCCTCCTCACTCATTCTCTCCCTTTCGCTCTATTCCTCTGAGATCCTGAGCCATTCATTTTTCTCGACGTTTCTTTTTCACTCTTCCAGAGTGTTCCACTGTTCCATGTGGAGGACAATTTTAGCTTTCAAATTCTGCCACGAGTGTGGAGGTGGGACCTTGAGAAGTTACAAAATGGTTGCTATTAAGCCTTTTTAAGGGAAGAAGAATGGCTTTTTCTTCAACACCATCTTCAAAAAGCCCTATTCAGGCTTGCCAAAAAGCTAAGATATATTGGTCCCCAGCAAGTTTCTCCAGGAGCTCCTGCCACTGTGAGGTGCCTAGAGGGTAAATGAGTAACTGTTGCGGTTGATGACCAACAAGGTCTGACAGCAAAGAATTCATCCACACAACTACAACTTCACTTGAACCCATATTTCAGGAATAATAAGGACCAGAACTTACTCTGGGGCTACTGGATAGTTGAATTGGGGTGATATTTGGCCCAGATACTAAACGCCATGAACAATCATAATTAGCCTCACGGACATCATTGTACCACTTATATGATGATCATAACAGAGCTTCTGGGTGGTAGACACAACCATATTGGTCAGATCAGACACCTGAACCACCTGAACCACCTCAACATACACTGATAAGTAGAGGAACTTGCCCTATATGGCCATAAATATGTGGACACCTGACCATCACACCCATATGTGGTTCTTCCACAATCTGTTGTCAAAGTTGGAAGCACACAATTGTATAGAATGTCTTTGTATGCTGTAGCATTAAAATTTTCCCTTCACTGGAACTAAGACGCTCAAACCTCTTCCAGCATGACAATGCCCCTGTGCACAAAGCGAGCTCCATGAAGACATGGTGTGTTAAGGTCGGAGTGGAAGAACTCGAGTGTCCTGCACAGAGCCCTGACCTCAACCCCACTGAACACCTTTGGGATGAACTGGAACACCGACTGAACCCCAGACCTCCTCACCAACATCAGCGCCTGACCTCACTAATGCTCTTGTAGCTGAATGAACACAAATCCCCACAGCCACGCTCCAAAATCTAGTGAAAATCCTTCCCAGAAGAGTGGAGCTCATTATAACAGCAAAGGGGGAATAAATCTGGAATGGGATGTTCAAAAAGCACATATGGGTGTGATGGCCAGGTGTGTACAAACTTTTCACCATATAGTGTACAAATAGTTGTAGGAAAAGCTACAATCAGATACTTATGACCATTGGTAGGTAGAGGAACATAAACCAACTGGTCTCTGTAGCTGTGGTCAGGCTTCACTGCCCACTTTTACTGACTAACACCATCACTTTCTGGACTCAGGGCAAGGAAGACCAAGTCTTAAGAAGACCTCAATTTCTATGAAATGCAAAGATATTGCTCCTGGTCATTAGAACACAGACTAGTGGCAAATTTCTGTCAGTGAATTGATCCTATTTGTATGATAAAGACACATGAAGTTTTAAATATTGCAAGATGACAAAACCTATCAGAATTTCTCTGCCCATTTGACCAACACCATGACTTCCTGGAGTCTGTACAAGGAAGATCAGGTCTTAAGAAGACCTTCAAAACACACATTTTCATTTCTAGATTTCAAAAATATTTCTCAGACACAAACTGTGGTCTCAGATCCAGATGGGATGGAAACACTCCTCTGTTAAAGAACTGTTCACTCAGCTTCTCAATGAGTTCTTGTTATCCAGACGCCATTTGGAGAGGAGATGTGGTGCAATATGGCGTGCTTCTCCCTCTTGACTCATTTTGTCGTCTCTTGTTCATCCAAGCACCATTTGGAGGAGGTACGCTCCCCGAGATGGTGGATGACAAGAATGCCTAGAGATGTCTAGTGAGAGCTGTTTGCAACAGCAAAATATATACAGGCTATTTCTGTTTCAGGAAATATTATTCAAGGTGTATGCAAATAAAATGCAGTTTAAGTCATAAGGAACAGCACAATGAAGCAAAGGAGATGGAATTATGTTTTCAAACTCCTGCTGTGAAATCGTCATGTGTTCACACGGGAATGTACAAAATAAAACAAAAACCAAATATTTCAATAAAAACAGAGCTTTTTTCATTGCAAGCATATAGAGTATGAGAAGGAGACTGTTGCTTTTCCCTCTCCTAGCATTCTCTCTATCTCTCTTCCTCTTCTTCCTCCTCTCATTCTCTATTTTCCTCCTTCACTCTCTTTCTCCTCTTCTCTTATTTGCTCTAATGGTTGCTCTGTCTCGTCTCATTCTCTATGTTCATGCACGGTGTTCTCTCTATTTCCTCTTCTCCTCTCATTCTCTCTCTCTCTCTCTCTCTCTCACACACACACGTCATTCTTCTCTGCTTTGTTCTCTTGGTATGTGACTCTTCTCTCACTCCGTTCTTCCTTCCCTCTTGTAATTCTCTCAATTTTTCCTCCTGAACTTTGAGCTTCCATTACAGACATTCATGTCCCTCCCGTATGAAACCCAATCAAGGCACGAGAAGCTGAAAAGAATGTAAGAAGCGTAAAGCATTCCCATCATGCAACTGGTGCAACTGGGTACCTCATCATTTCACTAAATAATGACAACTGCACTGCTGACCAAAGCCACATAACAACACTAAGGGCACTGTCACACCATTTGTGGAGCCAGAATCAGGGTGAAAATTTATTATTTTGATTCGTTTGCTATTTGGTTTGTTTTCACACTGAATAGATTTAATCAAACCAAAAAGCAAAAAAAAAAAAAAGGTTGTCTGAGGGGCATGCAGGACTGAAAACATCTGTGGAAAACTTTTACAGCGATGGAAAAAGGTGAACAAATGAGAACACGGATCCAGGGCTCAATAAACTACTGAATAATTAAATAAATAACTGGTGTAGTGTGTTGTGTACAGTGTTCATTTTCTCTTTTTTATTCCCCGGTCTATATGTTCGCAGCACCTTGCGTTCCTTCAGCGCTACACCTCTTGTCACATTTACAAATAAATTCTGTAAACCAACTGATTCACTTCTTGCAGTTGAGTCGATTCAGAGACGAATCACTTGAAAGCTCAGGCGCTCTCAGATCCAAGTGTGATTGCTGTGCTCTCATCTGTGCTCTAAAATGGAAAACACAGCAAATGGACTAAATGCTACAGCAGCTATGTGGAAACCCAGTGATGTAGCCAGTCTCCTGCAACATAGATGACAAACTGAACACCAAAAAGGTCATCGGGAAGCTTTAATGACACCATAAACCGCTCAAATGATACTGAGACGGACTTGATGTATGAATGTCACTCGGCTCATCAATCTGCATTAATGCCCACCTCTTAGACAACAGATTCACTAACTCGCCCTACGGAGGCCTTGCAGGCCCACAAAGGCGTCAGTCTCACATTAACTCACTTTATATGCAAACCACAACTTCTTGCACTTATTAATTAGCAGCACTTCATGACTGGAGTGTTAATTAATAATGAAATGTGTAATTAATAGTTCTAGGATCAACAGAGATGAGTCTATTTATATTAAAAGTGCCTCATTGAGGTATATTAAGCCCAGGGCAATACAAAATCTATTGTATTTATGATCAAATTCTTCGTTTTCTCTCTCTCTCCTTTTTTGTACATTTCTAAGGCCATGGTGATAACTGAGTGAACTGTGCTAATTCATTTCCAATAACCAAAGCAGAAATAACAAACACTATGATGGTAACTAAGCAAACTGAGCTAAAGAAGGCTATAAAATACTCAGGATGTTGCTGTACCCTGAATTTTGCAGTCTTTTCCTCACGACTGCCATTAGGGATTTAAATCTACTGTACATCCTGATTTCTGTAAAGCTGCGCTGTGACGATGTCTATTCATTTAAATTGAATTGACTTGAATAAACTTTTATATATCTCATTCACACACACACACACACACACACACACACACACACACACTGTTGGAAGCCTCCTCACGCACGAATGACCTTTACATGCTGATTTGATCAAGATTCTTATTATTTGCATCCAATTTTCACCCAATTTAGTTCTACCCCATTGACACTCCGCTAGCAGAGTCTTAACAGCTACCAATTTGGGAAAGTGAGCGCTAACACATGCTTCCTCTAAGACACATAAAGCCAGCACGTCTTCTTCATACTCCTGCTTATGCAACAATACACGGAAGCTGAACAGGCATGAGGGAGAAGGAGGCCGTGAATACTAAATATCCGCTCAGCAGGTGCGGTGACGATGCATGTCGCTCCTAAAACACAAAGTGATTTTCAGAGCTCCTGAGAGTTCAGCCAATTAAAGTGGGCCACTTAAAAACCATCAGAAAACTTACTGGCTGAATTTCAAACACTGTTTACTGTCATGCAAAAAAACAAAGAAACAAAAAAACAACTATTTTCATGTCTTCAAAATGCAAAAAACTAGGAAATGATTTTTGTTAGTTAAAGTATATACATATTATCTAATTGTAACTGTAGTCATTTCTACTTTTATCCATTTTTAGTTACCTAGTTATCTCTTTAGCTAGTGTAATTTAGAAACTTGGTGAGCAAGCAAGTAATATTAGCCACCTGACATTTCTTGAGTACATCAAACCAGTGTATTTTTTGTTTATTATTTGTAACTGTTATGTTTCACATATGACAGCGTTAAAGCTAACGATGAAGACAGAACTTATTTTAGCAACTCGATCTAATTTAAAATTCATACTGGATCATTATCAAGATAATGTCATCACTCAGTTTAACGTAAGAAAAGGTACGGCTGCTGACCCCAACCTAAAATCTTCATCCCTTCATGTTCATATGAATAAAACTGTGTGAATTGTAAGGAATTTGTAACCATGTTGGACTTGAAGAAATAACCAGCCTAGCTAGCTTCCTGCTAGCTGATCAGTTTACTAGAACATATTTTTCCGATGTTTTTGGCTAGCGTTTCTCAGAGCGACAGAATCAGAGAGAAAGACCAGTTCCCAATGACGGCGTGTTTGATTCCAGTGGAGTTGTTAAACCTGGCTGTGAAGGCAGATGAGGAAGCAGCGAGGCTGTTGTTTGAGAACAGAAGATCAGCGCACAACCCTCGAGCATTAGCGAGTTCATCCCAAACGCTTTGGGAGCAATAAAACTAATTATCCTTATTCAAACAGACAACTCCATTAAAGAAAACAAATTTAAGAGCACTTAAGATTTGACTGTAAAGACTCTTACTCTTTACACAATATATTTGGGTTTTTTTTCTTCCTTTGTGTAACTATGCACCTCTGTGTCACCATAATCACAATAATCACCAGGCGTTTTATTTCTGCAGTAACTCGGTCATGCACGCACAACGCATCTCAAATTCCTTCACCGTTAAAACAAGCCTAGATCTTTCATTTCTCCATGTGTAATGATTAAGCAGCACCAAAATGGCCAGAGCCATAATTCAGCCATTCTCTCGTTCCTGAATGCAACAAATGAATTCAGGAGCAGAGTCAATAAAGTGTGTCTGAATACGAACCACATTCCTAAATCTAATCTGAGAAATACGAGAGCTTGTTATGGAAGTTTTAACTCGGGCTGCGATCCTGAGAAAGACAAACAGAAGACGTCCAGATGTCGCCACAAAGACCTGCACAAGCACACTCCTCATCGTCACGCTGACAGCCGAGAGACAGAACACCAAATCAACAAATCCAACCTCGGATTCATGCATTTACATTTATTCATTTATGCTTTTATCTGAAGTGGCTTACAAGTATCCTATAAGTCGAGCGTACAGTGCAGCCGATGAGGGTTAAGGAGCCAACAGAGGCTCTCTGACAGTTCTGAGATTTGAACTTGAGATATTTTTTGACATAAAAAAATGAAAAAGTACAGCCTTTAATTCCTAAAGAGAGAGGCTGATGACTGGTTTCATGATCCACAGACGATGGTGTCACTTTAAAACTTATGACATGACTAATAAATTAAAATAGTACTCACTGGCATTGTTTATATAAGAGGAATACAACACTTCAGGAATCCTGTTATTGGAAAATAATCAACTTCCGCTGTCTGGAATGGAATGGACCCCTCTCGGCGCACCTCCGGGTCCCAGTGCAGCGAGTGCTGCTTGTTCTCAGTTTTCCTCGTGCTTTTATTATTGTATTGCTTTCGTTTTCTCCTCCACTGTTACTCCATTGCTTTTCATTAGTTCAGTCTATTATCTATACCACCTGTGTCTTGTTATTGTGTCTTAATTATACTGTGTATATTTCTGGTGCATCTTCCTGGTTTCTTGGTTCTCGCGTATTTCATGTTTTTTTTTGTTGTATTGATCAGTCTAGTTACCTGATGTGCGTTTTCGTACTATTCTTAGGCCCTGTCCACGGATGTATTTTTGAAAACTCTCCATTTTCAGAAGATTTCTAATCCATGTGAACAGTGTTTTTGAAAATATCTCCATCCACACGAAATATTTGAGTAGTTACTTCTTACTACGTGAGTAGTATTTCATGTTATCTGTAGCTGTGAATATGTCTACACTGTTATGTGTAGTCTTGAGGAACGACATGTAAGTAATTGCAAGAAATTCACTGTACTTCGGCACATGTGATAATAAAGTGATTTGACGTGATTCATTAACTGTTAAACGACTCAAGAATAACATTAAGAGCTATGTATTAGGAGAAAAAGGAGAAATGTGGAAAAAAACAGCAAGATGGTCAAAAGCTCATTAATTTATTCATCTTCATAACTGCTTTATTCTGGTCAGAGTCACGTTGGGCGAAAGTTGTAAAATGAAAAATGACAAACACGACGATATACATACTTTATGTGTCCTGATGATGAGGTGGAACTGCTTGATGTCACACTTGTCTTTTATCCAAAATAGAAAGAGAAAAAAACTACGTTTTCAAAAATATCTCTATGTGTAGATGGAGTCTTAGTTCTGTATTATATTTACATGTGTTTATTAAACCCCTCTGTACAGAACAGGGTAATTTCCTGTTTTTGAGTTTTCACATATCATATATAAAGAAGAGAAATAAAACCAGTTGATAGTTGGATGAGTAAATAATAAAACACTGCGAGTGGCGCTGTTATAGGAAAATAATCAACAAGGGTGTGGTGTGATGGAGCAGAGTTACTGTTACCACTCAATAAGTGTTTATTCCTCTTATTTTGCCAATTAATTTTTTTCTAAAATGAATTAAAGAACAGCACTTTTTATCCATTTATAGTTACATCCATTGTTGTGGAACGTCCATGAAACAAGTTCCTGTTAGCACTCATGTTACAGCAGCTATAAACAGCCATTCCCTCATGAGTTACAAAGTGCTGACACTGGAGACTCCTTCCATCAATGCTAACTAAACATTGTGTTTTATTAAAACCCCTTTGTTCAGAAAAGATTAATTTCCTCTTTTTACTAATTTAAGTCTTACTGTCCCAAAACAATGACTACTCACTTAAATACAAGTACCAACAGATATGTAGTTGCTTTATTGGAACATGATTTTTTGGTGGTAAACATATTTGGTTTGTGATGTCGTAAATCCATGTCCATGTTACGTCAGGAATTCCTGCAGGCTGAAAACAAGTCCCAATTTATTACTCTGAAAGATGATATGCAGCTTTTCTTGATATCGTCACTGTTTTCTTTATATGAAAGCTATTTTTGAACAATAGTCAGACTGCAGACGCTGGCGTCTACACCACTAGGAAGCCTGAACTACAACCTACAGGCTACAACCATCGTGCACTTGTGTCCTGGTTTCCCTGTTTCGAGTCATCACATTGGAATATAACAGTAACTCTGCTTCATCACACCAGCCCACTGTTGATTATTTTCTCATAACAACACAACACAGAGTGATTTATTCTCCAAAAACTGCAGCTTTACTGTATAACCAATCCTGAGCCTTTATGTAATCATTCAGTCAATAAAATTCATCCGTACTTTCTGTTATTCCTGAATATTCAACAATTTGTAATGTGTAACTGAAGTACGATCCAAACGTCACTGAAATAAGAACTGCAGAGATTTTTAACAAAGTCTACAAAACTGTCCAAAAGCCTGACCCGAGGTCTGAACACACACACAACAAATTCTATAAATGATGCAGAACCGCAGCCGACTTCAAAAGCAACACACTCTCAGCCACAATTCTCCAAAAGCTTCATGCCCTGTCCCTAAATTTCTTTCTAATTAAGGCTTCGAAGTTTCCCGAATCAGCAAGTTTCTCCTTTTGGAAACTTTTTTCCCCTGAATAAATTACTTTTCAGTCGATAACGTTATAAACACACTTTGAAATTGAAAATGAAATTCGCCAGTACTGTCTTAGTAATAAAAAAAAAAAAAAAAAAAAAGATTTAGCGACAAAAATGACTCACTGTAGCTTTTCTGAGGAAATTCTAGATGTCACACACACACACACACACGCTGTCTGTCATCACCTCAGCTCTCTTACTCCACACATTCATGCACATCCAGGATGAATCACGGTGCCGGAATCGATCCTTCCACGTGAACCGTATTTGCCGTTCTGCCATACTGTTTCCATTTCTGCTCCCGCTGCTCAGGAGTTTATTTTTTTCCACTTCACTTGTCCTTGCTCTTTTGTTCCAGACCCATGAGCAGGACCATTTAAGATGAACAGATTGCGCTTATTTTTCAGTGCATGGCTTGGTAATAAAAGGGCAAAGCTAAATTTTGACCTTTCACATAACATATATGAAGCAGAGAAATAAAACCGAAAGAAAACACAGCTTCTGTTCTGGATCCATGGGAAAAGCAGGAGATCTGAAGATCCTTCAAGATGAAGGCATTTCTCACATTTTTATAGTTCACAGGCAGTTGGAAAAGTAAGGAATAAAACACTCAGAGTGGTGCTGTTATAGGAAAATAATCAACGTTGGAATGGAGTGATGAAACAGAGCTACTGTTACCACACCATTAAGTGTTTTATTCCTTTTATACCACAACAATTCACCAATTACAGCTTTTTAAATGATTTAAAGAACACGCTTTGTACTTTTTATCCATTTATAGTTACATTCATTGTTGTGGAACGTCCATGAAACAAGTTCCTGTTAGCACTCATGTTATAGCAGCAATAAAGAGTCATTCTCTCATGAGTTATAAAGTGCTGACACTGGAGACTCCTTCCATCAATGCTAACTTAACGTCTCCTTACAGGAAATTTCAGTGGGATGTCTGAGTCCCTGTGAACGAGGGGTTACTACAGAAACGATAACTACTCCATTTTAACTTGTGATTTAGAAAGAATATAAGGGTAACATTAGCTAGCTAGCTTTTTGTTCAGTATATGCCAGGCAGTTGTTTTTTCGTTTACCAGTTTTTATCGACTCTCCTCCATTCTTATTCTCTACTGGCTCGTACGACAGAGGTTCGTAAAATCACAGTCAATGTTAGTAAACAGTGTATAGTATTATTTATATAGCACATTAAAAAAAGGAAAAAAAATGAACCAAAGTGTTGTACATAGTTCTGAGCATACAAAACGAAAGTGTAAAGAAAAATAAATAAACAAAAACACAGAACAATATGTCAGAAATATGCGTGACAACAATACAGATTAAAATACTAATTTGTTAAAGTGTGTTTTAGTTTTATATTAAAAAAATGAAACATAAGAGTAACCACTAGCTGAACAAATGTACGTCTTTCACGTCTCCCCAGGTGAATTTTATTCACGTTCACTTTGATTGTTGCGTTGGCTGAAAAAGAAGAAAAGCATGACTCCCATGTCACTGTAGCACAAGGTAAAAAAAATCATTAATGCTATGGCTAAACTGTAAATATTGGCACCTCTGCTTATGGTTCGCAGCACTTCATGACAGTGCCATCAACAGCCTTGGGTGATGGTGTATCTACAAGCCTAGGCAATGCTGGGTAAACATAATAAGACAAAAAATAATATGTAATGCACAGCCTCTCTAGAATTATGAACTTCTGATCACACATGCCTGTCTTCACAGCAGATGATCACTTATTCAGTAATTCTGTCAGTAACTACCTACACAGCACTCAGTACATCCGTTTATATCTGAAAACAAATAAGAGACGAGAGACAGATGAAAAGGGAGAACAGACAAGAGGAACACAATGTGTACGTGTACTGAGAAAAAAACAACATCTGAGCTATGGAGGAGGAACAGGACCAAACCCCCAAAGCAGAGCACAGAGAGGGAATCAGAGATAAAACGAGAGATCGAGAGAGTCCGAAGGTCAGGACGGAGAGATGAAAAGAGCACAGTAACAAAGGAGATGAAGGCTGAGAGACAGAGAGAGTGAGAGAGCGAGAGAGAGAGAGCAAAGCACAGAGTTTGGAATGATATGATATTATCATGAGTGGGAATTTCAAACACTCATATCGCTGCATTTCAGTGTCTGTTGTAAAAATAGTGTGCATTCACAGTACGCGCTCTGATACCAGGACACGGAGAAAGAGCTGGAGCTATGAGATTGGCTAATAAGTCATAGCTGGGGTTGGAAATGTGTGAAAACTGCACCTGAAATATTTCACATCATTTTCAAAATGTTTATTCATGGATGGTTAACATAACACACATGATTGTTTACGTGTCAAACGTATTTTTTTCTCTTTAGCTCAATGATTGTGTTCTGCGAATCCTTCATTACGATTCCTCCATGTTTATCTGCTCCAGACGTCAAACGAACGCCTATCATAGTGTGTTTAATCACATTTAATTGGCTACCAGCTGCTACGGTGATTTCCCAGGATTTATCAGGATTGTGCATTTCTGTCTGAAAGCTACTAGCCAGCTAGCTACACTCTGATTGCAGAGATCTCAAGGTGACAACTGATGACGAGAAAAAAGATCTGGTATTATAATGATGTCATTTCCCCTGATTACGAGCACATTATTTTAATCATTTTCAGTGGAATTTTCATAACAGTGTTTTATTTCCTATGTCTGTTAACGTTAATAATATGGCAGGATCGGTCAAAGGCAGATTGTGCCTTTTCACACTTTTTCACGGTTTTTTTTCCAGATTTGAGAGTTCGGTATTTTCGTCGAAAAGCTCGGGAGCGATCTGGAGTACTGATCCCTTGTCCTGTTTAAAACAGTGTTCTGGGGTTCGCTTCTACCGAACCTGCATCAGACATCCGAGTAACAAGATCGCAAGTTCGAATCCCAAAATTGGATTCCGCCAGAAACCAAGAACGCAAAACTGGCTCGAGCTCCCGGGTGTGAAGCATGATGATACTCTGCCTCTCCTGTCAATCACAGTGACTCTAGCCAATCGTAGGCATCTGTGAGCTCATGTATGCAGAAGAGGGTGGATAGTGCTTTTCTCAGAGTGTGTTACACTGTGCCTTGACGCAGCATGAGCAGCAGTTAGCTAGCGTCATGTGTCTTGGGGGAAGCAAGTGCTAGCCTTCGCCCTCCCCGGTTGGTAGCTATAATAGCGGGAAAGCTGGCTGGTGGGTGGGAATTGGTGGGTGAATTCCCAAAAATTGGGAGAGAAAAAATATCATTTTGCACATTTGTGTGGTGTGTGGAATTGCACAACTGCTCTACAGTTCAGAAGAAATTCTTCTGTGAAAGGAAACCTGCAACACTAGCCCCACCCCAAACGAGTCCCGAGTCGGTCTAAGTGAGAAAACGCCCTAAATGATACCATACAGATCCTACATCCACCCAAGACACATCACACTCCATCCATCCATCCATTCTCTGTACCTCTTATACTACACAGGGTCACAGGGAGCCTGGAGCCTATCTCAGGCGACTCGGGGCACAAGGCGGGTGGACGGGGCGCCAACCCATCACAGGCAACAATCACACACCCATTCACACACTACAGAGATGCCAATCAGCCTACAACGCATGTCTTTATAGGTGGGTGGAGGTGGGTGGAGGTGGGAATCGAGCCCCCAATCCCGGCGGTGTGAGGCAACAGCACTAACCACTAAGTCACCGTGCCCTCCACATCCTCCCCCATCACACTCATCAATTTAATTGTACAAATCACGCAGTAATTTTCTCATCCATATTTCCTCATCCACTCCTGAAGAGAAGTTCATTCCTCCGCCACTGTTTCTGCCTATGGCACAGGATAACTGCTGCTGGTTTGGTGGATAATTTGGAGTGTCTGACGGAGAGACAGCTCTGCACTTGTTAGCGCTAGCTTCAGCATCTTGCTATTCAGCAGCATGCCTGTGTCACATTCCAGTGGCCTTTAATTTACGACCTTGTCACGAGGGAACACCTTCACACTACGAAGTCTTTTTTTTGACATTCTCATCATGTCAGTCAAACACCCACCCACATACACACACACACACACACACTCACAGCACCATCAGGGAGAAACTCAGGGAAAAGGAATGTGCGTGAGTGTCGAGTAAAATCTTTACTGGGAAATGGACAGATGGCTTCAAGGAGCAGTGGTGTGTGAGCCAATAAGCTAATAGCTAATGGCTTCTCAGCTATATTTCACTATACCATGCAAATATTTAATTGATATCTGTTTGACCTTGCTCACATTCCTGATTATGGGTAGAAATAAAAGCTTCCGCAGCACTGGCTAATCGTGATCGTCTGTTAACTTGTGTATGCAGAATAGTGCGGTTTGTGCTAGCGCTTTCTATCAAACATATATATGAAATTATTTTTAAAAAAAAACTTTCAAAAATGGAAAAATATCATGATGTTAAGTACTTCACACTGATGATGCTAAACCTCATGGTCAAATGGGGATAAACATTGATGTCCATGATGCTAGGTATGATTCAGACAATGCTAAGCATCATGCTAGCACGATCAAATATTCACAATGATTGATATGATCTAATAGGCGTAACATATTCTCATGATGCTAAGAATGATCTAATATGCACAATGCGTCCACTGATAATGCTTAGCATCATGATAGAACTACGTGATAGGTGTAATAATTGATAGATGATGCTAAATATGATTTCGACAGTGCTAAGGATCATTGCTAGCATGATCGAATGCATAATGATGATCCTAAGCTTCATGATTTTGATACTAAGGGTAATAAATGATATTCATGATGCTGAGTATGAGTCAGATAATGCTAAGCATCATGCTAGCATGATCTAATAAGCATAATAATTGACAGATGATGCTAAGTATGCTTGAGATGACGCTAAGCATGATCAGATTTGCATAATGATTGACAATGATGAAGCTAAACATCATGCTAGCATGATTTAATATGCACAATGCTTCACACTGATGATGCTTAGCATCATGATAGTACTATCTACTACAACACTACTAAGCATCATTCTAGCTTGATGAAATGTATAATCATCGACACTGATGATGCTAAGCTTGATTTTGATGAAGTGAAGCATCATGCTGACATGATATATGCATAATGATTAATATTAACGACACTAAGCCTCGTGATTTCGATCTAATAGGCATGCCCGTTGATACTGATGATGCTAAGTATGAGTCGGACACTGCTAAGCATCATGCTAGCATGAGCTAATAAGCGTAATTATTGATAGATGATGCTAAGTATGCCTGAGATGTTGCTAAGTGTGAGCAAATTTGCATAATGATTGACACTGTTAATGCTAGGCTTGATACTGATGATGCTAAACATCATGCTAGCATGATCTAATATGCATAATGATTGACACTGATCATGCGACAGATAATTTGTGTTTTCTTTCAGTAATAGTGACTGCTCAGAATACTGTATCCTGCATGCCTGATCTTTAAAGTCTTTAAAGATACTCAGAAGCCCAAGGACTTTTTGTTGGATTTTATGTAAATAAAGTAAGAAGCCCTAACCATAAATTTACCATTCGTAATGTACATTATCAAGGTGACAGGCTATTTAGAGCCGATAGTGCAAATGTACTGACACAACACTTTCAACAAGGATTTGTTTTAATAATATTTATAATAGAATAATGATTCACATATTAATATTTCATTCCAGTCAAACTTGTTCAGTTCATTGATCTTGGCCCTCATACAGCTATTAGTCATGGCTGCTGTTTGGCTGGAATGGAAAACCCGCAGCCGCACGGGCCAAGAAAAGAAGCTTTGTTAGCAAGCTGGTGTGTGTGCTGAAAACTGTAAGCTGTTCTAGAATAGCTGTGATGGTGAATACCACAACACAACAGGTTTTTTTTTGTCATTTCATTTGTTTTTGTTCAATGTGATCTTCAATCAAGCAAATGTTCAACGTGCAATAAAACTAGGGATGCATCGATATCTGTCCGATACCGTTCTCTTTCACTCGTGCTCGCAAAAGATGCTCCTGCACCGACATCCAATACCACGTTCCATGATTTGACATGAGCCTAGTGTACGCTGTTGCGCTAATTTATGGAGTACTCGAAATGACAGCGATCTGGACATATTCATGATTAATTACAGCAATCAAAGCAAACTGCACTTTGTGAAAATAACAAGATGAGGAACTATGCAGCTACTAGTCTTCCTACTATACAAAAAAACCTGTAAAAAATGTCTATAGATGATGCTAGGTGAGTGAAAATAACAACTCTTACCCAGTATGTTGTTCTTGATGATCAGTCGCTATCGATCAATGAAAACAAATAAAAACAAAAACATACTTTACTTACAGCTGTACAGAAGTGAAATAAAACCCGCTCTTTTCCACTGCAAGCTAGCTAATATAGCTAGCTAATGCACTTCATTTAAAACAAACTCGCTAATGTTTTATAATCTGCCTCAGTCAGACTTAAGTATAAAAGTTATGTCAATATTTATTATGGGAAAGTTACTCGTATTCAGTGTTGGGTTACACCCATATTTAAATCGATTTTCTGTATTATGATTATTAACTCGCCTGTGCCTAGTATTTAAACCACCGCCTTTAAACACTTGCCTTTAAAATCACGGATAGAAAGAAGGAAACAGCAATGCCTTCTATTAATATGATGTCCTCCATGTCCTCTGAAAAAACAGGTTGATTAATTAATGAATAGTGTCATGTTTATATATTTAATTTTGGCCTCATGTGACTTTGCATAATTTTTTTTAGTGTAATTACAGCTAACACATATATTATATATTTCAGCTTGACTTGTGGTTATATCAAACTCGAGCTGATATGACACAAGAAAAAAACAAGCTCGAAATTCAAGTTCGGAATTGTACGTAACTGAGACACTCCTCTTTTTTGTTTTTACCCAAACTCCACGCACATAGCATTCTGAATACCGATGTTCGCAATTTCAGTATTAAATCCTCACTGTAAATGAGCAACTCAACTCTGAATACTGCCCAAAATATCAACCAGATATATTAATGTTAACACATTAACACTTTCCAGTGATTTTCTCGGCTCAGAAGTACCACATGTTCCCTGTTGATGTACATTTCAAAGCCTCAGATCTCTCTCCCTCGTTCTTTTGCTCTCTCTGTAAAGCTTGGGTCTGTGGCCTCTGTGGTAATTCCATCAACCCTGTGAAATGGCGTGGGTCGTCAGAGGGCAATGCAGTGGGCTGCTCTAATCCCAAATCATACCGAGAGACAGAATTGGAAAGCAAGAAAGACAGAGAGAGAAAGAGAGAGAGACTCACATCGCACAAATGCTTGGCCTGCTAACGATCCACACATCAAATCACATCCACAACAAATCATTTTACTTACTCGATCCGTCTCGCATCGTCCTCACTTGCAAACATGGACGTGTATACACACTCACATCCTTCCTCTCCATCTCATTCCCTCTCTCTCTTATTCTCTATGCGTGCGAGTGCGTTGCTCCAGTACAGCGTGCGCTGAATGGTGAACATGTTGAAGCGACCCCTGAGCACCAGCTGCCTTTGTTAAAGATTTTTCCAAGACTGCGACAACACAAACATGACTGAACACACTACTCGAGTACATTACTCACAATATTTACTATTATCGCTATAAATACATGGCACCGCACAACGGCTATTTCATTTTATACCACAGCGCTGATGAATTCTTCATTCTGATTGGTCAGAAGGTGTTGATGAATTTCCTATAACAGCAAGTCTGACAGGAGGTTTATATTAATCCGCTCACTGTAATATGTTAGTGTTTCTACAGCAAGAACTTACACAGGGACTTGTATCCACATAAACGGACTAATAACTGTGTAATTAGTTTAATTAACATTTATTGAAGGAGTCTCCAGTGTTAGCTTTTTTTTTTATAATAGTCAGAGGTAAAGTTGTAGCAGATGACATTTTGTCTTGGTAACTTCAAAAGGAAAAAAAAGGGCTGGTGAAGGAACAACTGTCTCTTGAATATCTTGAACATAGTCTAATTGATTGACTATTTTCCATGATAAGGTTACAATAAACTAAATATACGATTATCAAACCTATTTCTAGACGTATTTACTCATTTTAGCTTGAAATTGCCTTGGGGTGTTCCTTTATAAAAACGAAACCATGCTTTCAGGATTGCATTTCAGAGTGACACGACTGCAACACACTGATGAAAGTGAAAGTGTTGCAATGCAATAAGGAATTACATTCAATCATATTTTGATGCGAAGTCTCTGTATTACAGTTCCCATTTTTCTCCTGGTATGAGTACTTTTCTGTCTAGCACAGAATCTTCTCCATGCCATCTGTTTATCCTGTAGGCCTTCTGATAAAGCATGAAAACCTGCACAATTTTGACAAAAGATATTTCCGAATATCTGAAATTTCCATATATGGGTTATAAGAGAAACAACAAAAATTCCTCTCTGATACAAAAACTATACAAAGAACCTTTGAAAAACTTTTTTTTTTCCTCTAAAACTGTTTCAGCAAGAACTGTGGCACTGACACAGTTTTGAAGCAACTTGTGCAGCCTATTTCCTTTCAACTACTGTATGTACTGGAGCATATCATTTTGCTAATTGGCTAGCAACTTTTGATGGCTTGCTAATCGTCTAGCAAAAAATAATGATTGTGAAGCCTTCTTGGTAAATTCTTCTCCTGAAATATACAGTCATGTTGAACTAAAAAAAAACTGAAGAAGAGCTTAAGATGTTAGTGGGGGTTCCCTCAAGGGTAAACAGCTCTGCGAGTCAGTATGTTTGTGTTAAAACGGTAATGAAATGCATCCGCAGCATGTCGAAATGGAAAGAGCGCTAAACTGTGCAGGACTGAAGACACTGACACGCGGCATGACGCACATCTTTCCAATTTGTACAGTACGTCCCAGTTCCCATGTGAATGTAATGAGCTGGAGCTGATGGCCGACTCACACACCTCAGCGAGAGAACTTTTTGAAATGTGTTTACTAAGAATAGCAATAACATACAGTCTATTTGCTAAAAAAAAAAAACAACAACAACAACATCAACAACAACTTTGGAGCGAGCTCTTTCCTGACTGATTGCTAACGACGCTAAGAGCAGACTCCGCATATTGTACTTCAGCACCTCAGCACTTTCAGCAGAGCCAGTCACGGACAATTACACCGGCCGGAGTTTGTGTGGAGAAAACTAAATGTGCTTTGGGATGAACAGAATGGTGTAAAGATGGCAATGGTTTAGTGAAAAGATTTTGTTAAAGTAGTGTTTGTTTTGCTATTTGCTGTGTGTAGCATGAAGAAGTAGAGTATGAGCTAGCTAGCTAACCAATGAGAGAGATTAGCAGGATGTGTGAGCCATGTTTACTCCTGATCAGAACCCATTTACTGGACTACTGAACTAGAGACCTCAGAAGGACGGGGAAAATCGTGAAGTAGGAAATCATTTTATTAACGCATTAAGCCTATAAAGGCATCCTGTGAGCAGTTGGTTGGTCCTGAAGTCCGTTCCTTTTGCAGAGCTGCTAACACTACTAACATGAAACTCCTAGCCGGCAGAGAGAAAAAAAATGTTTATTTAATGTTGTGAAACATCTGTGAATCATATTAAAAATTCGTTCCCTCACCAGCCTCTCTTTTTCCCCTCTCTCTTAAAGTTATAAGACAGAAAATGCTGCAAAACAGAAAGTTTTCCGTCTTAAAGACAGAAAAAAATGACGGAGTGTTACAAAGTGCTGACACTGGAGACTCCTTCTGGCCAATCAGATTTGAGAAATCAGCAGTGCTGTGATATAAACATAAATAACGATATCGAGATAGATTGGTATCTGCTAACACGAAAATAATTGGATTTTAAAGGTATTAAATAAGACAGCATTACACTGTTAAATTATATTATTTTATAAAATGTGGCTAGCTAACTGTTACATGCATAACCTCACTAGCTAGCTAACTCAGCATTGTAACACACACTCCATATTTGGGCATCTAAGACATTTACACCTTTGCAAGTTGTTTATAAATTTTTTAGAATAATTCATTAGAGTAAAACTTCCCCGGGGTCTTAGCGAACACGGAGACCGCAGACAGATGCTTGTACCCTCTGCCTGAGTCCACCTCCTCGTCCCCCTGCACCCTGCGAGGGCACCGGAACACTATAAACGGACGGTTCAGGACACATTTCGCATCATTAGTGTGTTTCTGGAATGTGAAGGAGCTCTTACAGATTTGTTCGCTATGTGAAGCGTGAAGATGCTAAGGTCACAACCGGAAAAAAGCGAGGACTCGAGGAGAAAGGAATAAAATACACATGGAGTCAATTTTCTAACAAAAGTATTGCAGTGAATTTTCCTACATGTGAATTATAATTATGATACACTTTACTTTGTATTTTAATTCCCATCATATGGCTTTATTACGCGGATTGCCATTTTACGAGTTTTGACAGCTTGTAGCTACTTAGTTTTAGCCCCACCCCCTGACCTATCCACTCAGCCCCGCCCATCAAAATGTTAGAGTCATGAGATATTTAGGTCAAAGCCTTTGTAGCCATGCTCTTTTTCAGTGAAAAAAGATTTCAATGAATTCATAAATGTAGCCTGAAAGTGCATCAATTGTAATTTATTATCGCAAAGTGAGAAAAATAGTGAAACTTAAGTTACTAGTGAAATGTTGATTTACAAATCCAATTATAGATTTATGATGAAATGACTTTTGCACACCGTACAAACGTATGTAAGGTGTGGAATCTAGGATGACAAGGCACACAGCTTATAATTGCATTATCACTCAGATAGCACAGTTTAAAAGACGAAACAGTCAGTAGCTACAGTTCGTTTTTTGTTTTAGCCCCACCCCCAAGTCTGTTCACTGAGCCCCACCAATCAGAACACTGCATGTACATAGTTCAATGTTTTATTCAAAGCCCTCAAGTTGTAGCCTTGTGTTTTTTCAGTTAAACCAGTGATTCATAAATGTAGCATAAAAGTGCGTAAAAATTATGACAAACATGACACAAAGTAGCTGTGAAATTTAGCGTAACTTAGATTACTAGGGAAAGTTATAGTTAGTTGATTTGCTAATTTCATCCACTTACATACAAGTTCCAAACATACTTTGACTAAACTTGCGGCTATGAGCTTTTCTTACTTGTTAGAAATATTAGCATCAAAGGTCTAATGAACATCTAAAGAAGCAAAAATCCGACACGTCTTGGCTGATAGACGTTTCAAGTGAGAGTGAAATTATGCACATTTCATTTTTCTTTTGAACGCATCTTTAGTTTGAAGGCATAGACTTGTGCACAACATTTCTACACGTAACCAAAAGATGTTACAGTCAATTCTGTAAATGCAGCAGCTCACTAAATGTCACTTGTGCTTTTTTGAATGTCACATTTCAAAAGGCCATGCTGCAATAAAACAAAGCATGGAGCAAATGGGACTAAATTGAGCATTGTTGGTTTTTTTTGTCCTTTTCCTGGTGCTTTTAAGTCTAAAAATATTCTGATCCTTCAGCGTGTGTCGATATAAAAATAGCACCAGGTCCATATTCCAAAAGCAGTCATGCTACTTAATAAACACAAATAAAGCCCATCTGTTTGCTAAAATGTATATATATTTTTGTTCTTGGGAACGAAGGTATTTTTAGATGCTCTGACCTACAGAAGGATTTTTCTGACTCTGAATGTCATACCCTCCATCGGAGCACACAGACAAAGCGAATTATGGATGATGATGTAGGCGAGGCAAAGTGGAATTGTTTGCTTATGTAAGTATTTATTTACACTCTGGCCCAACTGTGTTTAAATTACTGTAATCTCCATGCATCAGTCATTGGAAATTGTGGCCTGGAATGCATCTTGTATCTTAATCATGACAGTATGTTTTTAAAAATGAACAACTGTAAAATGTGCATTGTAGTGATCTGCATTTCAACCTTAATGTCGTTAAAAAAAAAAGACGTAGCTTTGCTTTTTGTATCTGTATGTGTTTAGTGCTCCAAATAGCAATAACTGTATCTGGATTCAAACTTGAAGTGGACATTAATTTCTTTCTTTCTTTCTTTCTTTCTTTCTTTCTTTCTCCTATTGCCCAAAATATAAACTGTAAACTTTGTAACTGTTGTTCTGCTGCTTTCAGGTTATCCTGCAACTCTTTTCGAGTGACGGCTGGCTTCTCTATTCCCTTCCTTCTCATTAGTGTTGAAGCGAGAGTTGTGAAATCTTGCTGGCGCACCTGTTAGTGGACGATTAGTTGTGGTCTTTCAATGATAAAAAGATGTCAAGACAAGGTTTGATTTCACAGAGTGACACGCCCCCTGGATTTGATCTCTATCAAACCTTGAGCTGATATGTACCACATGCATCCGTAACATGTCATCAGCAGTACTCAAGACTCTCAGGCTCTTGGTTACAATACTGCATCATGAATGAAATGCTGCTAAATCCTAGGAACATATGCTATAAGGAGTGGATTTACATTACATAGGTAGAGAACTTTTTTTTTTTTTTTTGCCTAAGTGCCCCTAGAAGCATGACACCACTGCTAACACAAGGGTTTCCATTGGCATTTACACTCACAGACTACCCAAAAGTTTAATTCAGACCTTACAGAGAATCCAAGAACCAGAGAATCAAAGAATCCTGAGACTACCAGGTTCGATTTGCTAGATGGACTGTTGTGCCTTTTTAATAACAGGCCTTAAACCACTTTATTTTCTGTCAAATATCATCTATCTTAGCCTTTTAGCTATTGAGCTGATGCTGATTGTCCATTTTATTCATTAAGTCAGTGCCCTTTGGGCCGATGTATAATGAGGATACTTTCTACTGCATCGTAGCTGCACTCAAAGAGAGAGAGAGAGAGAGAGAGAGAGAGAGAGAGAGAGAGAGTTTTAATGGATTTACTTCATTTCCAGTCCCTCTAGAATTATATACCTGATTGATATTGGAGGTAAAATAAGTCCAGCCATTTTCCTCCTTCGACTCAGGAAAGGGTTAGACAAACCTCAGTGCCGGATGTAGGAATGTAACCAAATACGAATACATTATTCAAAACAAACAGATCATGTGTTCTAAATACAGTGAAAGGAAATATGTATTTGGACACTTTTGTTTTTGATATTTAATATACATACACACATAATGTCTTCTGACAGGGACAAAGACTTTCAAAAAACAAAAAATTGGTCGGGAAGATTAAGCGCAACAAGTGAGTTCTCATGGTGAGTTCTCAGAGACATTATGAAACAGCACTCAAGAGGAAAAAGCTACGGAGCATAGCAAAGAGCAAAGACCATAAACATCCATATCAGTGCAACTTGATAATAAGTGGAAAGTTCATGGAACCACAGCTAATCATCCCCAATCGAAAAGAGTTGCAGGACGACCTGAAAGCAGCAGGAAGAACAGTTACACAGAAAACAAATAAGTTTACAGTGTATATTGGGAAATAGAAGAAAGACAGGAAGGGAGGAAGGAAGGAAGGAAGGAAGACCTTCTGATGTAATCCCTGCCCACTTTGAGTTTAAGTACAGATACTAATACAAATACTGGCATTTTGCTACACCTCTAGCCGGATGTTAGGTTGGGTTCAACTTTATTGTCATTGAGTATGAGTACAGAGACAACGAAATGCAGCAGCAGTAATGTACAATACTAATAACTATACTAGTATTAGTATACTGTTTAATACTAATGTTTTAATGTTAACTAATGTTAACGGTTACAAGCTGAGTTCAGCATTAGTACAGCTGAAGGGAAAAAGCTGTTCATGAGTCTTTTTTTCTATCCAGTTTCTTTTTTCTTAATTCGAACACAACCCACAGGTGAAGGATGACAGATTGCAACAACAACATCCATAAACAAACAACATTCTCCATCCTCATTTATTTTCTTAAGTCTCCTCTTGTCTCACATCTCTCAAAGGAAACGATGATGAGGAAACGAAAGGCCAAGTCACACTGGAGAAGATTTATGCTGCTTTACAGGGAAGCAGTGACAAGTGCTCAGCGCCGTTTCTCCATTATGTCACCATGTCAGTGTGTTTAGCAGGAGCAGACTCACAGGCTTCCTGTGAAAGACAGCAAGCGTGTTCTTTGATAGCTTCCTGCAAGCGACACCAAGACTGATGCGGCCCTATCAGGAAGAGCGTAAAGCCTCACAGTGCACGCGCGATGGGGAAGGTTTCGTCACCCCGAAGCAATTAATAACTCTGACTCCTGGCAAAATTAATTAAGTTTGCTCTATCAGGAATTAGACAAGGCTGGAAAAAGCAGCAGCAGCTTGTGAGCTTGTGAATGTAGATAAGAAAGCTTCATCGTTTCGACATTCGTGGTTGAACCGCGGTCTGTCGTTGTGTTAATGTGTAAAGAGCATTTTAAGAGGAATCATAATTGAAACATTTGGCCAAATGTGCCCTGTGTAACTACCCTGATTTGTGAGGATCAATGTGCATAAGTTTTATTAAACACAAAATAATAATCAAGAAATGGAAAAAAGTTCACATATAATCAGATATTGATCTTCAAACAATGAAGGATAATCCAAAACAGTATTCAGATGAGGAATAGTGAATATTCAGATGAGGAATAGTGAATATTCAGACACAGGCAAGGCAAACAGGGTTAACGTGCCATAGAAACTTGCCAATCTCGCAACAGGAGATTGGCAAGACTTCGCAAAGTGTGTGCAAACAATGTGCTTTTGTAGTTTAAAATCAAGATGTAAACAGGAAACGAGTAACTGATTAGAATTCTAGTGACAGATCAAACAAACACCAAAACAAAAATGGCAGCATAAAAAAAAATATATATATATAGAGAGAGAGAGAGAGAGAGAAATTGTGCACATTCAGACCTGAGATGTAACTACAGCCTTAGCTCTATCCATAAGTTACATGAGAGTTATACACTGTTATGGGTGGAATTTGCCTAAAACAGACTGAGATGTGTCTCAGTTACGTGCGATTTTGATCTTAAGTGCATTTTTCTTGTGTGAAATCGCCTCAGATGAGGAGCAGTATTAAGTGATTATGTAATCACAATATGTCATGCTGAAATTTATGTTTTGGCCGTAAATACACTCAAAAAAATGGAATGTCATTTGAGGCCAATATTAAATACATAAACATGACTCTATTAATTAATTGATAGCATTGTCCCTTAAAAGTGCATGCGAGGATACACCATCTTATTTAGAGACATCTCAAGGATCGAATTTTATATGAATAAAGTCATGAATTAACTTCATAACTCGAAGCTGTAAGTGTAGCAGGTGAGTGCTTGGTCAGCTTATCCTTCAAACCGTTAACACGTTTCCTTTACAGGAGAGCGCATCGAATTAACACAAGGATATCATTTTATTGATTTAACAAACCAAACACTGAATTAAAAGCATGATAAAATAAATTATAGCCACCCACGTTATGATTTCATGACCTCGATTTGTGGCTTCATTAAGTTGTGTTCACAATTAGCTGTCAGACCACAATTTAAAAAATAAAATGCAAAATAGGACATTGAACCTGATCTGACTGACTGAAATCCATCACAGTCACTCAGCTAAGGTTCTGCTACATTTCCCAGGATTTGAGCTCACTTATAAATCATTTTGAATAAAAGCACCTTCCAAATGAATAACTGTAATAACTGTGAAAACAGAAGTTCTTCAAATCCTGAGTTTGCAAGAAAGAAAAGAACAGAGAAACAAAGTAGTGCTACCTTTTTATTGAAAAAAATTTGGATTGGAATCAAGCCACAGTTAAGGAAAGATTATTTCTTTTCTCAGCTCGTGTTGTCGTTTCCTACATTTCCTCGCTTCACCAATCACCGTCTGCACGACAGAAGTGCAGACGCATCAAATCCATTATGCAGTCAAACGTACTGTATATTTAAATACCGTGTGCTCAAATTGGCACATTTTCCCACTCGAGACGGATGCGCTCTATAAAATCAGAGCATCATGCAAATGAAACTAGCGCTCGAAGTTAAGGCTCCTGGATTTGGTCGACTGACCTCGCTGGAAGGAGGACACTTGCAGGGAAGGAGAAAGAAAAACTCACACTGTAGTGTGCTTTACAATACATTTACATTTTAGTATTTGTAACTAGGTAATTAGATGTTAAGTAGCTAGTGTTTAATAATTAAGCCTGTGGTAATTACATGTAGTCACTGGGTTTGCATATTGGATCTTTAAGTACATAGTAATGTGTGAAAATTGCCACTTATCATATTGCCACAATATATTGTATGAGAAGTGAAATATTAGTGCGTAGAACAACCAACCTACTTCTGTAAATATCGAAAGGAATATATTGCACTGAAAAAAAAACACTATAAAATGTGCAGTATTGTATTGTCGAATTCTGGATTCTGATTGGTCAGAAGGTGCTGATTAATTGTCTATAACAGCAGCTTTGACAGTAGTGCAGCTGTAAACCTCAGGTTTATATTAATGCACTCAACAGGTTTTACTATACAACATTGTGTAATTTGTTGATACGGTGAAGTTTTCTGTAGGGGGTAGTAAGTTTTTTTTAACATTTATGGAAGGAGTCTCCAGTGTCAGTGCTTTGTAACAGTCAAAGGTAAAGCTGTAAAAAGGTTTCTGACTTAAGAATGAATTACTTTTTTTTTTGTCTTATTAACTTAAAGAGAGAGACAAAAAAAGAGAGGCTGGTTTGGTGGATGTTCAACGATCTCAAATGTAATTATACATGGGTAAAAGTCATGCTGTAATGAATAAACATTAAATGAATTAATGTTTTAATGAATAAACATTGTAACTGCTGTGGTAGAAGAGGAATGAAACACCTTAGGACATGCTGCTAACGGAAAATAATCAACATCAGGCTTCACGTCACACTGTTGCTCGTATAACATCAAGTCCCCGAGTGTTTTATTCCTTACGTATGACATGCTGTTAATGCGCAGAGCTAAAACCAGTCACTTTCTTCCTCCGCGCACAGTTCGGCGTCTTTTCCCACCAGCTTCAGGCGCTTGCAGTAGTAGGCGTGGCTTAAACAGACTGCTATTATATTATGACCTTGAGAAATATAGATTATGACAAATGATGTTCCTGAGGCAAATGATGCTGTTTGACATGAGTGTGTGATTATTTAGACGTGCACTTGATGCAATGCTAAACTGGAGGCTATAAGCGTCATTTAATTATCAACTTGTAGTAACTGATTACATTTTGGGAGAAACTGTGTGCATTTTATTTTTGGTCAAGGAAGTAGCGATCGAAGCTTTTCTCACTTGTGCTAATATAAAAATGGACAAATTTGCTTTGGCTTCTTGGAATTCCTCTACATTTAAACAGAGATGATGAAAATTGAATTGAATTCCTTTTTTTTTTTCAGCCATCCCTGCCTTCCATCACACAGAAGTAGTTTTTTTTAATCAACATGAGTGCTTTAAAAAAATTATGATTTGATTAATATTAATGAGTGCTTAAAACTTAATGAAAAAACTTAACACACCGTCCTGCACACTTAATAAACAGCAGCACTAATGGCATCTGCACTGATTGTCAAGGAAATATGTTATATACAGATAATAGCACCAAGCTCCCCAAGCCGTACGGTGTAGACGGCCATTTGGGGCCACTTTTGCATTTAAGGAGCTCAGTGTTGAGCAGCTGAGCGGTGAGAATGAACCAGGCTGAAGCAGCTAATAGCGATGAGCATCATTTCCTCCTGCCATGTGTCTAATCCTGGTGCAAAAAGGTCAGAAGGGCTTTGGACTCAATTCCAGTGTAATTAAAACGCAGGAAGCTTAATTAATTCACACGTAGCTCACTCAGTGTCCTGGCTTGTCATGGCCGTGATGATGAGATCACACCTTCGCCTCCAACACACTTCTTTTTTTTTTTTTTAATTTAGTCACTCCAGATGCTCAAGACGCGGTTAAATTAATTACGTAAGGAATGAAACACTTCAGGACGTGCTGCTATCGGAAAATAATCGACGCCGGGGTTGTGTGATGAGGCCCAACACGAAGCTGATTATTATTTTCCAATAACTCAAAGTGTTTTATTTCTTAATTCCACAGCTATTTGTCAACATTAACATTTTCTATTTATCAAAGAATGACACTACATACTTTTTATCCGTTTATAGTTACCTTTAATGTTGTGTATCCTCTTCTCCCTTACGTTACAGCAGCTATAAACTGTCATTCCCTCCGCAGCTCTTTTTATTGCTTCTCTTGAAGTTAATAAGAAAAAAAACATGCAGCTTTTCACGTTACCAAGAAACTGCAAAGCGTAAAAACTCCTGTCTTGAAAATTCAGCAAACTAACAAGCACTGACACTGGAGACTCCTTCCATAAATGTTACATAACTGTTATAAATCTGTTTATATTGAGCATCTGCCATACAATTGAATGAGCTGTTACTATAGAAACGCTAATGTATTAGAACAAGCGCATTAATATAAACCTGTGCTAGAAATAAACACCTTCTGAACAATCAGATTCAAGAGTATGAATGAAGTATATGAAGGTTTGGACAGCAAACATGCCTTGGCTGATGAACTACATTTAAAACATCAGCGTGGCTGTTTTTTAAACTAACAACCTGCTCGTTTGTGTTTCTGTGCTAAAGTTGCTGCAGTAGTCTCCAGCTAAAGACGTGGATTTCCTAATGATTATTGTTATTGATTGCTGAACTGGTTGCTAATTGAATTAGATTGGCAGCTTGTAAGACATGCACCAGATTCTCCGGAGGCCAACAGTCCGCCCGAGGGTTTAAAGCGGATGTGACACACGGTGCTAAACTGCTTCCGAGACCGGCTGTGTGTGAGTATACGTGTCGTGCTGATCATCAACAATGCACAGATTTGATTAGCGCTGTATTGATTCTTCTCAAGAGTCTCTTTTTTTCTACATTCAAGGGACAAATCTTATAACTACATCCCTAAAAAGAGATCACATGACACCTATATGAAATAAAGCCTTTTTTCCAGCAGCACTCACTACACTCAAGTTTTAGGCTTTTTTTTTTTATTTTATTTTTGCAATAAATAATTAAACGTATAATTATTAAAATGCACACATCACATTTAAGCTAATATATCATCACAATATCATCATAATAATATCAGAATTATGCTTAAATCATATGATCATATATCATAATTTAAGTAAGGAGTAAAACACTGCATATGTTCTTATAGGAAAACAATCAACGACCAGGTGGTGTGGTGAAGCAGAGTGACTGTTTCCATGCTGAAGTTGATTATTTTCCTCTGAAAGCACATCCCAAAGTGTTTTATTCCTCTTATACCACAGCAGGTTGCCAGTGAATACAATTCTTTATTTATTAAACTACAACACATTGCACTTTTTATCCATTTATAGTTACATTTAATGGTGCGGAACATCCACAAAACAGTTATTTCCTGTTCTCACTTATGCTATAGCAGCTATAAACAGTCGTGCCCTCACCAGCCTCTCTTTTTCTCTCTCTTGAAGTTAATAAGCTAAGCTCAGCTTGTCATTTTACTGAGAAACCACAAATAAACGTAAACTCCTTTGTACTAAAGATGTCGGAAAACATAAAGTTACAGCTTTGACACTGGAGACTCCTTACATAGATGTTAAAAAAATGGAAAAACAATTTTTATCAACAATTTGCTAAGCGACTGGGAAATATAAACACTGAGCATATGCTAGCTAAGAACTGAGGCTAGTGAAGTAGCTAGCTTATAAGAATAATAAAAATGACTTCAGAAATTAGACAAAAATCTGTGGAGTATCAAATTGTCCATAGATGTTTTCATAAATTGCTAAGAAAAAAATGGCATATGACGACAATTACACTGTTACGACTCCGCTAACCAAACTAAAATGGCTGCTACATTTTGAGAAACACTAACATTGTATCATATTAGATATTTAATCGTATTTATTTACAAAGCAAAGCGATGAGGACCAAAAACATGAGCTCAAATTCCCAACAGTTGCTGTCTTGGGATCCGACCTCACAACCTTGAGATGCTTAGAATGGACTAAATTACAATTTTTCAAGCAATAACAAGGAAGTATTGGAATGACTTTTTGTTATATTAGTTATATTTTGATCAGAAACACTCAGAAGTTAGGGATTGGATCTCTGTAGACAATGCTAACCTTTTAAACTTGGATTTTTAAAAAATATTTTATATGATGTGTGTCAGGCTGAAAATGTGAAACTGCCATTCTCACTCTAAAGCGTGCCGTGTCCTGGATGAACTCCTACAACACGAATCGGTCGAGTGTGGAGAAACCTAACCTGGCGCGATCTTTTGTAATATCACCTCTATTTTTGTTTGACGCTGCGGGTGAGTTCATGAGAATGCCTCATGAGAATGTTCATGCATTTTTCTTCCCATCTTAATGAGTGCTGCTCTGTACAACTGCCCAAAGCTTTTTTCCCCAAAGGGGTCCAGCAACGCACAGTTTATAGGTCAGAGTTATTTTTCCTGTGTGGAGTTGTTGTTTTTTTAATTTAATCACCACTGAAAACACATCATTAGCCTCCCTGAAGGACATTTTCCCCATAATTAACTGCTGTATCTAAATAATACCTGCGTTAAACCAAACCCACATATGCTTGTGCTTCCCCTTATCATCGCTAAACACACCAGAATTTTTGCATAAGAATGTACTTAATTTTTTTTCCCCTGATCATGATAATAGTGTAATTACTGTATAATAAGGTGCTTTATTATAGTTGGATTTGTATGGAAATCGTGCATTATAGCTAAGTAGGTCAGAGTTTCATGATCATTGGATGATTTTCGATCCAAAGTGCGCATACATACATGTACATTGAGTCAAAGGTCAGAAACAGTGATGTTTCAATTCAAGAGTAGGCTTAATTTGATTTAGATTTTTTTAAATTACACTGTACCTAGATTTAATTAGTAAATATTGATTTATTCTAATCCGTTATTGTTTCTATAGTAACAGCTCATTCACAGGGATATCTATAGTGGACTAATAATAAACAAGTTTAAAAAATATTGTTATTTAAATCTATAGTTGTCGATATGGGTTATTTATTCAACATTTATGGAAGGAGTCTCCAGTGTCAGTGCTTTGTAACAGTCCATAAGTTTCTCGGTAACATGACGATCTGCGTTTTTTTTTTTTGCCTTATTAACTTCAAGAAAGAGAAAAAGAGAGAGACTGGTGAGGGAACGACTGTTTATAGCTGCTATATAAGGAAAATGATAACTTGATGTAACTGTGAACAAAAAAATGTAACTCCAAACGGATAAAAAGTATGATGTGTCGTTCATTAATAAATTAAAAATTGTAATCGTTGACAAACTGCTGTGATATACAGAATCATAAAAACTTCAGGACGTGCTGTTATATGAAATTTAATAACTTTTTAGGTCATATCAGTGACTTCATCACACGACCCTGTTGTGATTATTTTCCTACAACAGTATGACACGGAGTGTTTTATTTCTTACTTCAGATAAGCTACAGCTGATCCAGAACGTCTGTTCCTTGTGCTGTACTGTATAATATATGCAGAATCAGAGGCGTGTGGTATATAGCTGTAACGTGACTATTCGTGCGTCCTTCATCCTTCCTCTGACTGATGCCTCTGTTGAGCGAGGAACTTAACCACAAGCTGCTGCGAGGACACTGAAATATGCCGTTCCATATGATATCTTTCCCTCCCTGAAACAACCCTGGAGGAAAGCCAGGAGTGCTCAGTGGGCCAGCTGTTGATAAAGAAGGGGCTTAAAAAGATTCTGGTGAAACCAGGCTAGAAACTAATTAGTCGTCCGATGCAGTTTGAGCGCGTCTTCAGAAGTCGATGTTGGGAATTCTGGTCTGAACACTTTGGTTAATTAGAGTTACAGCGTTCACATCCAAACCAATTAAAGCATGATGGCCAAAATGGTCGCCAAGAGAATTGTAATTGATCTTATTGGCTGTAGGTTCAGTCGTAGGTTAGTAGGTTTTCCATCAACATGCTTTATTTAAATTTGAA
>CM040469.1:23383018-23446746 GCA_022758105.1 Pangasianodon gigas
TCACATCCAAACCAATTAAAGCATGATGGCCAAAATGGTCGCCAAGAGAATTGTAATTGATCTTATTGGCTGTAGGTTCAGTCGTAGGTTAGTAGGTTTTCCATCAACATGCTTTATTTAAATTTGAATTCACCCGTAGGCAACTCCAAATGGCTATGCCAGAAAAAAATTCTACACATGGTTGAGATGAATAAATATACCAATGAAGCAAAGTTGGGATGATGTTAGATGGAAATTGGTCTTTCCAATAAATGTTGTCGTAGTATAACAGACGGAATGTGCCTACTCTTGAATACTGTGGGAAAATAATGTTTTCTTAACAGATACAAATATGAGGCACACTATTTTTTTTTTTTTTCAGAAATCTGGTCGAGACTAGAGGTGTGCTTGGACTGGGAATGAAAAAAGTCACACAAAAAGTCGTGGAGGGTTTTTACTTTCATGTAAGTGCGAGAGTTTAAATTAGGCTAGTAGTTTGTTTATATTTTGGGAAATATGAGAATAGGACATAAATTTAGTTGGTTAGAAAATGACTGTGCAGTCCAACACACCTTCTGGCTTAGGCCACGCCCACTTTGGGTTTAAATCCAAATACAGATCCGGATATTTGAAGCACTAAACAGATCCAGATAGTGTCATTGTGTTACATTGTTAACTCAAATAATACGTTGTATGCAGTTACACATAGTATGCTGCATGTTCACATACTGGTTTGCTGAGATTAATTCCTTATTCTGATTTATATATAATATTTAAATTAGCAAGCAAGTGACAGGCATCACATGCAGGAACATTTACAAGACATACGTTTTTGGACAAATGAGAGTGATGACCGAATGTGGTGGAAAGCAACAGCGTGAACGTCCTGTGAGGTTTGCTGTTTCACACAGCTTAACATGTTACAGCAAAGCAAGTGGATATGGTGATAATAGGTGAGGAGCAGAAAGCAGCGGTGGTGATAGATCTTGCAGTCCCAAGTGATTGTGACATTTAAAAGCTGGAGCAACACGTGTACTATCATGTCAGAGTGCTAAAAATGGACCACAATCCAATTAATACCTGCTCAGTGGTGGTCTTGTGTGGTAGAGGGGGGCCAAAACATTGTACAGATGCGTTACAGTCAGCAAAGTCACAGGCAGTTTGGCCCATTTTTGGTTTACAGACCACAAAAAAACAGAATTTACGGGAAATATCTCAATTATTCCCATGGCAAGTAAACCCAAAACATTTCCTTAAGCCTTGAGAATGTTTTTTCTGATGTCAGTTTGACATGGCTGTCAAGTTGACGAGCACACACACACACACACACACATCATCCTCGTCACCCATGGCTGCCATCTTCAGCTCACTTCACCACTTCATCACACAAGCATACAATCACAGCTTCTTAATTAGTATTTCATATTAAAAACTCAATGGATTGTTACACTGCAAACAGTAAAGTGTGTAATGAATTATTGTCCAGCGTACTATTAATGTTGAATTCTGGATTCTGATTCAGAAGGTGATTTATATACAGCGCTCGTTCGGATACGTGGTAACAATCAGAATATAACGTAAGGGAGAACATGAACTAACTTGTTTCATGGACATTAAATGTAACTGTGTCACTAAAATAAAAATGGTAATCTTTGACAAATTTCTTTGGCGTGAGAGGAGTGAAACATTTCAGTATTTGGTGTTACTGGAAAATAATCGATGCTGATTATACAGCACACCCTGAAGTGTTTTATTCCTTACTTATTGTTTAGGAAATAAAAGTGAAGCAGCAGTACAGTCATGATTGTTGGACTGGATAGCTGCCAATTCCTCAAAACCCACCGAGTGATCCTTGAGATGTTTTTGCAAAGCTGCCAACACATTTTGCCAAATATTAGTACAAATGAGCCTTTTTACGAGGAGCCCTTGTCACAAGGAAGGTGACTGTAGCTGGAATTAAATGCCTCCCATTTTTTTTCTGTGGGACAGCACGCTGCAGTGGAGATATCACCTCACCAAGGAGCAGGGCATCGGGGCCATCGGGACCATCCACGCAATTTCCATTTCACTCCAACACTGCCAATGTCCAGCGTCCGGTGTCCATTTCGACATCAGCTCCGCCTCCATTTCACAGGCCATTTCCCACCATAAATAATCAATCCCTGAGCTTCAGCACGCTCGGCTAATTACAGCAAACTTTCTCTCACTTAACCCTCATGTTCTGCTTAGCACTAAGACATCGATCTCCCATTGATCCAGGAGGGTTTTTATTTATTTAATTTTTTTTTTCAGATTTTATAGCAGCAATTATTACGTCTTGCTAGTTTATCAGGTACACACACTCTGAAGTTACATTCTTCGGGTGCACAAGTTACAGAATTGGCGTGAATTCTGCAGAGTGCCACTATTCCTCCTGATTCACTCTGACAAATGAGCCATAGAGATATTGTACCACATGACCTCAGGCAAACAACAAAAGCTTGGCGAGTCTACAGAACAAAAAAAATGGGAGAAACAACGTGTGAGTGAATTTTAAATGAGACTATTTAAATATGAATTTTAAAAATGCCCGCTTGTAGTGAGAAGCAACACATTTTAAAATCCTAAACAAATGTTTAATGTTATGTATAGTGGATATTAAATTCCTGATTACTAAACAATGACTACATGTACGAAATAAATGAATGAGGCGAGGGATGTACTAAAAAAGCAAGGAATAAAACACTTGGTGGTGTGCTGTTATAGGAAAATAGTGAACAAGTGTGAGCAAGTGGAGTTGCTGTTACCACGCCGAAGTTATTTTCCTATAACAGCACGTCTCAAACAATTATGTTTTTTTAAATTCATCGAAGAACGACATCTTGTACCTTTTATCCGTTTATGGTTACATTTAATGCTATGGAGCAAATTCTCACCTACGCTACAGCAGCTATAAACAGTCGTTCCCTCGCCAGCCTCTAATTTCTCTCTCTGTGGAGGTGAATGAGATAAACACAGCTTACCAAGAAACCGCAAAGCATAAACTCCTCTGTCATGAAGACATCTGAAAACATAGAGTCAGAAAAAAGCTTTACCTCTGACTGTAGCAAAGCCTTAACACTGGAGACTCCTTCCAAAAATGTGAAATAAACGTGGCTTAACCAATGATTAGACAAGTTTTTAATCCGTTTAAGTGGTGCGTCCATTATACAACTACTTGTGTAAGTTATTACTATAGAAATGATGAGCAGATATTTCGAAAGTGGACCTTTCTCAGCATTGACATGCTGGTTATTAGAGATGTTGGCAAAACAATTTTTCATCTACGTGAATATCTATTAAAAACTGAAAAGGGCTGTTCGTACCCAAACACAACAGAACGGTGCCAGATACCCCAGCTGTGATTCAAATTTCACGGCTTTGTTTGGGGGCAATTTATCTCTTCTTGTTTGTTACGTCTGAAGATAAATCAGCATCAGTTTCATCCTGGATGTCCAAGCCTTCTGCAGCAAGGAAGATTAACTGCAATTATAATCGATGTGGACAGAGTAACATTCCTCTGCGAATGCTTTCTGCTGTGTTCTTATAAAATATGCTATCCCAGACTACGGTTTCCTCAGCAGCCATTAAAGATGTTTACAGCGAAGACGAGCGAGACACCGGAGACGCTGATGTGCCACGGGCCTGATAGCCAGCTGAACGGTTGGAAAAGAACAACAGCAATAAGCTTGAGGATGAGAAAAGATGTTACATTACTCTATGATGTTGTAGTTAAGAGGCTTATCTGAGACCAGGGCTCCTGTTTTTCACACGTCAATTAGCGAGTTAACTGGATTTGACCTGCACGGAAACAGACTTGTTGTCAAGGCAACAAGTTTGTAAGCTCAAACCTGGTCAGGAGCAGCTTATATAACGTAAGCAAGAAGGAATCGTACTGTATATAGGTCATGAAATCATAATTCTTTATATTTTTGTGCTATCAATTGCTATTGAGTCCTCAAATTCATTACACAGTTTAATTCAGTCAGTCATTTTCAGTAAGCGCTTCATCCTGGTCAGGGTCATGGTGGATCTGGAGGCGATCCTGGTAACCCTCAGCACAAGGTGGGAGAGTTCACTCCACACACAATCACACCTACGGGCAATTTAGTGTACCCAATCTGCCTACTGCATGCGCTTGGAAGGTGGGCGGAAACTGGAGACCCCGGAAGAAACCCACGCGAACACGTGGAGTACATGTGAAACCCCACACAGACAGTAACTCAAGCTCAGGATTGAAACCCAAACTGAGGCAGCAAATCTACCCGCTGTACCACCTGGCCACATTTTAATTTTGGTGTGAATTTGTGCTCTTGTACAAAGAAAACATGCCCACTATTTCATAACTCTCCACGAAACATCACCGCATCTCTATAGAGAGACGATTTTCAGTGTTAGCATGATCATTTAAGACATTATTGTAAAAATATTTTGGTTATATATGGTTAGATTAAACTGTAAATGTGCATACACTTTATTTAGATCCATGTTTCACAAACTCTTTGTAACCAGGGACCCCTTTAACTGTAAAATAAATTCCACGGACCTGTTCAGTATAGATTTATGTCATTATTAGAGAGGAGCTTGCTGTTAGAGCTTGCTGTTCCTGAACTTTCCACTGATAGAACACATTAATTCTGAGTTGACTTTGGTGCTTGGACCCCTAAATATAACAAACTGATAGAACACATTAATTCTGAGTTGACTTTGGTGCTTGGACCCCTAAATATAACAAACTGATAGAACACATTAATTCTGAGTTGACTTTGGTGCTTGGACCCCTAAATATAACAACTTTGATAAAAATTGGTTGTCATTTCCTAAACTGTAACAAAATAAAACAATTGACGGTACCCCCGGCTATGCTTCACGGATCCCTGGACCCCACTTTGAGAACCACTGCTTTAGATGAGCATTCAAGAGCGTAAAATTACTAATTAATCATGAATAGAGTCTTGTGCATGCTTTATGATTTCCTGACTTCAGGTTTAATATCCAAAACTAAACTGTGCACACGTCTTACTTCATTGTTCACAGAAAACAGACTTTTTGTGTCCTCTCTGTTTACTCATTCATGGTTTTGGTTCGCAATATGTCCGCCATTTTCAGTCATGCAACTCAGTCTGGTTCTCTGAATTTGAAGAATCACACATTATGTTAAATCAACGTCTCCTCACAGAAAACGTCACCACAATAGTGATTAAACACGTCTTTTAATCCGTTTATGTGGAACGTCCACTGTCCCTATGAATGAGCTGTTACTATAGAAACAATAACGTATTAGAGTGAGCGCATTAATATAAACCTGCACTACAGTCAGAGCTGTGACCAATCAGAATGGAGAACTCTACAGCGCTGTGGTTTTAAAAAAGCTATGTCGAGAGATTCACTTTATCAAACGCTCCTTGGCGATATTTAGACTCTTTTCCGTGGAAATTCCCACCACGCTCATCCTGATAGACAGAAATGAATGTTCCGTTTAATTCCGCCTCATTCCTCCAGCTGAAGAGCTTCACATCTGCACGCAGAGCCGTAAATTAGGCCCGGCTTCGGGCCGCCCCTGCACATCTCCGTCTCGCTGAGCCCTCTTTAGATTTGTTACTCAGCCATCAATCATCTGCCCACTGCCAAAATGAACTTTTAATTGCAGCAGTCAGAATCCAGAAGCAGCAGCTGAGGCTCCCGTCACACAGAAGAACAAAAAAAAAAAAAAAAAATCCTTGCTGAGTCTCAGCCTCACCTGCGTACCTGTTGAGTGACTCAGTTATCCCAGTGGGCCAGCTGAGCCCGGGCCAAGTGCAGGCCATCAGAGGAACATGCCCGTGAAAATATCAGCTAAATCTGGCAGCTGCTGGAGAGGTGAGGCTGAGACAATGAGATCAGAGGACACGATGGACATGGGATACAGAGAGCAAGAGCAAGAGACGTGCAGTGAGAACAGAGAGAGAGACAGACAGAACAAGAGAGTGATGTCTTTCTAAACATGCTTTAGAATTTAGCTAGAATTTATACATACTGCAGAGCTACTAACAAGAAAATTCTTGCAGAAGGAGATTTTTTTTGAGATGGGAAAAGAGAGACAGACAGAAAGAGAGAGAGGCAAAGAGAGGATGAGAGAAAAAGACAGACAGACAGAGGGTGAGAGAGAACCTGTAAAAGAGAGAGGTGAAGAGAGAGTGAGAGAAAACGAGACAGACAGTGTGAGGGTGAAAGTTGAGACAGAAAGTGAGACAGAAAAGAGAGATACAGAGAATGAGACAGAAAAAGAGATAGACAGGGGGTGAGAGAGTGAGACAGGAATAAAGGAGAGACAGAGATAGAGATAGAGAGAGTGGGTGAGCTAGAATAGACAGTATTCTATTCACCCAATAGTGGGTGAGACAGAGTGAGAGTGAGAGACTGAGATCAGAGTGAGACAGAAAAGAGAGAGACAGGGAGTGTGAAACAAAAAGGCAGAGAGGCAGAAGGTGAGAGAGTGAGACAGGAAAAAGGAGAGACACAGAGTTAGAGAGATTGAGACAGAGTGAGACAGAAAGACAGACGCAAGAGAGACAAAGAGGGTGAGAGATTGAGACAGAGAGTGAGACAGAAAGCAAGAGACTGAACGTGAGTCACAAAAAGAGAGACAGCGAAAGACAAGGAGAGAGAATGAGAGAGAGTGAGACAGAAAAAGAGAGTGAGAGAAAAAGAGAGTGAGAGAGATAGATTGAGACAAAGAGAGACAGAAGAAGAGACAGAGTGTGAGAGAGAAAAAGAGGGAGTGAGGCAGAGACACAGAGTGAGCGAGACAGAGAGAGAGAGCAGTATATCATTCTCAGTCAGTGAATTATGGCTCTGCTGTAGTGGAGGACGTGACCTGCTTGATATTATGCCAACATACTCATACTCACACACACCCTCACACACACACACACACACACACACAGCAGAGAACCACATGACAGATCACACACGTCTGTCTCACTGTCTCACGCAAATGAGATGTCTCAGTGTGTGAAGGAGTGACACAAACACTGCACTGTGGGGTGAGACAGGTCAGAGACAGAGGACAGCCCAAGACAGACAGACAGAATTACTGAGATGGACAGACAGAAAGACCTGAAACTATTTTGAGCAATGTGTCTTTCTCTGTATTCATCTATGTAGAGGATCGTGTGTGTGTGTGTGTGTGTGTGTGTGTGTGTGTGTGTGCAGTGGTGTACAGGTACAGGCCATTCACATCCTGCATCATGTCAGTTTGTACTTTTTATTTTTCGTTTCCTCTTACGTTGGTGCAAAAGCAACAAAATTGAAATAGAAGAAGAAGAAGAAGACAATAAACTTGCCAGTTCTTTGTCCTTAGCAACAACATGACAACAACTTTACACCCCCGCCTCCACACACACACACACTTCTCTGTAATGATTGTGATAACATCACTGATCACATACAAAAAAAAGTGCTATGAATGCTAGCCCCACCCCCAACTCCGCCCCTAACTCCACCCCTTCACTCATACTAACCCTGTTGGATGTGCAAGACTGTTGGGAAGGTTGTAGAGCTGGAGAGCAATCTATATGCACTGTAATGCGCAGTTAGTTGACATTCAGTGTGTGTGTGTGTGTGTGTGTGTGTGTGTGTGAGAGACAGTTTTACTTCACTGAGACATATATAAACTGCAGAGAGAGAGAGAGAGAGCATAGCCTACATATGGAGAAAGAGAATCAGAGAGGGAGATTATCTACATCATGATAGATAGAGAGAGAGAGAGAGAGAGAGAGAGAGAGAGTGTGTGTGTGTGTGTGTGTGTGTGTGTGTGTACATAGTTCCATAGTCTACATATGGAGAAAGAGAATTAGAGAGAGATGATCTACGTCAGGAGAGAGAGAGAGAGAGAGAGAGAGAGAGAGAGAGAGAGAGAGTATACTTAGGGTACATATGGAGAAAGAGAATTAGAGAGAGATTATTTACATCAGGATAGATAGAGAGAGAGAGAGAGAGAGAGAGAGAGAGAAATTGCATACATAGTCTACATATGGAGAAAGAGAATTAGAGAGAGATTACTTACATCAAGATAGACAGATAGACAGACAGATAGACAGATAGATAGACAGATAGATAGATAGATAGACAGACAGATGTGTCACTTCTTCCTCACATCCTCAGCAGCAGTAACAGATGTATAAATGATGACAAACCTGCGCGTGTCCGCCGGTGAACCTGCTGCTCGAGCCCAGCGCGTGTCCTTCCCTCATCCGGTCATCTCGGACAAATAAAGCGCACGAACGCGCCTGAATTCACGCACCCGCGCGCTGTTGATCATTGAAATTGCGGGTTTGTTGTTGTGTTGTTGTTGTTGTTTAAATTCTTATTATGATTAATATTAATCCCTGTGAGTGAGTTGCGCTTCAGCTCCGCGCCGACGCACCGCGTATTTTCACCCCGGCTTTATTTTTTTTTATTTTTTTTTTCCGCCAGACGCGCACGCGCCACTCACCGACGCGCGCGGGATCCTCTACATGTCCTGTGTCCTGTGTCTGCAGCGGCACGACTCGGTGCTGATGTTCACATCCTGCCGTTACATTCCCCTCATGTCCGCCGCCGGTGCCTGAGCGCGAGCGCGAGCGGGCGAGCCAACACCGGCGCTGCTTCCGAGTGACTCACTGACTGCGACTGGAGGCGCGCGCGCCGTTTACCGGGGAAGCGTCACCCCCTGCTTCCGCCCGCGCGCGCCGGTGAGAAAGAGCCGCGCTACGACGCCTCTATACTGCTGCTGAGGTGAGGGAGGGAGGGATGGAGGGATGGAAGGATGGAGGGAGGGAGGGAGGAGTGCTGGAGCACAGGGGAAAATAAAGCAACAACAGTCGCGATAAATCGCTAAATCGGTTAAATCGTCAGCGCGATTTCCTCTGAAGACTAGTCCACATAAATTAGCATAAATTAAACGTCACTACATGATGACAATCAGCTGAGCTTGATTGGTTAATTAGACAGTGCAGGTGTTTTTACTCATTATACCACGCCCCTGGTGAATTCTCGACTCTGATTGGTCGGAATGTGTTAATTAGTTTTCTATAACAGCAGCTCTAAATCACAGGTTCATATTAATGCACTGATTCTAATACTAATTATCGTTTCCATAGTAACAGCTCACTCACAGGGACTCAGTACAGCGGTCGCTCCACATAAACACATTTATAGACAACTGTGTTTGTTTAACAGTGATGGAAGGAGTCTCCAGTGTCAGTGCTTTGTAACATTTCTGTGTTCAGGACAGAGGGGTTTACGCTTTCTGGTGGTTTCTCGGTAACATGACGAGATCTGTGTGTTTTTTTTTTTTTTTTTAATTAACTTCACGAGAGGCTGATGAGGGAACGATTGTTTATAGCTGCTGTAACGTAAGTGAGAATTTGTTTCATAGACGTTCCCTAACATCAAATGTAACTCTAAACGGATAAAAAGTGTCATTCTTTAATAAACAAAAAAAATTTGAATCTTTGGCAAATTGATGTGAGGAAAAATAAGAGGAATAAAACGCTATGGAACGTGCGGTTACATATACAGTACATATTTAGTTAATAATGAAAGAAACATCAGTGCATAGTAGACAGGTGTTAATTACAGGTGTTAGCGTTACTTATAATTTATTGATGCTGTATAATTTAATTTATGGTTTAATAATTTTAACTTGAATATGATATCAGTGACAACTGTACGATTTTGAAGTTCAGTTTTAATAAAAGAAAAACTTAATTGCTTGACACAAGGGCATAAAGTCCAATAATCAAGTCTAATGAATATAGAGTTTAAATAAACATCAGACAATTCAATGCAATATCTATAATTTCATATATGCATTCGTGTAAGGAGAAAAATTGCAAAACATGAGTAAAAAAATATTGATAGAATTAGTCTAAAGAGGAAGTGCTTGTATTATTCCGTTGTTTTCATAATAATAAATGAGTTGTTATAATTGCTAACCTGCTCCTCACTTTACCCTTAACGTTGTAAAAAATCTTATCACTGAATTAAATAGTCTGACCATGTTTAATTCAATGATAACATTTTCTACAACATAAAACGTACAATTTTAATGTTGCTTGTTTCACACTAATGTAATAAATAATGTTAGGTAGAGGAACATTACTGTTATTTTAACACAATGTTGTTATTATTCCCAGCATGAAATGATTTTTTTAATTATTTTTTATTTTGCTGTTGCAGGATCTCACAGTAAATGAAAATAATGAATGAAATGCCCACTAACCTGTCACAGGCTCACCTGACAATTCCACCACACACCACCAGAGGTCCTCATCACCAGGATACTAGGACACATCTGACCTCTCATCTGATCCTCATTACTTCCTCATTTACTCTCTGTTTATGTACTCACAGTTTTCATTAGGTTAACACGAAGTCTTGCCTTGTTTCCGACTGAATTTCTGAGACGTTATATCCCATGTTTGCTTTCCAGATTCTGATACTGGATTGTTTATCGATTAATGCCCATTGCATAACAGGAAATTGCAATATATAGCAATAAAATCATTGAAATATTACATTTTGTCCATATCATGCAACCCTAAGACTAAGCTTTCTTCTATGGACAGATTTTTTCTGGAATTGTTTCAGAATAGATCTATTTTTTGTCAGAATTCCATCATGAACTCGCTCTGAATGGCGCCACCGACTCAACATGTCCAGGATTGTAACATGGAGCGCCATTCGTCCCAGGGTCTTTCAGCCGTCATGTTTATGATTAAACCTGTAGGACAAATCACCTTGGCCCAGTCACAAGCAGCAGCTAAAGATGAAATGGCGACATGCTCGGAATGGATTATTGATCAGAAAGCACTGGGGTCGTTCCCATAGTTCAATACACCGAGAGTAAGCTAGTTGGAAGTCCCCTCACATCAGATTACAGATCTCCGCTCGTCCCGTTGAAGCTGAGCTAATGCCGTATGAAGTCTTTCACAATCTCTTCACACACACACACACACAGAGTAAGGTCTAAAACCCAGAGAGTACCATCAAGACCTCTTTTTATTTCATTACCTATCAGTAAGTAATACAAAGTTTGACAAATGTAATCTTAATTATTCAGGAATACTTTATATGTGAACACACCACGTGCTGTGATGACATTACTGATATTTTTGCTAGAACCTATTAAAACCTAACAGATCCTATTTGGACTGATAGAAAACCAGACAAGAGGATAGAAGTAGAACCGCTTTAGAAACCATTAACCATCCAATGAATCCTCGAGGAATCTTTTTTTTAATATTAGCACTAGCCTTTTCTTTTGGCTCAACAGGCCGCTTGTCATAAATTATTAGATTCAATTACACAATGTAATAGTTTAGCAAAATTAGCTAAACACAGCACTACACTAACATTAAGACAGCTAACGAGATTTGTGTTTTTTCAGCAGCAGTAGACAGTGAACTAACATTAGCTAACTAACATTGCTGTATTGTGTAATCAAAAACTAGCCAGGTTTGCTAGAAAGCTAGCTAATATTAGCTAAGCTATTTTACTTTGTATTTAAAATCAGGAGTTTGTTAGAGCTCTAGCTAATGTTAGGATAACTGTTATAATCGCAACCTGTACTCCACTTAGTACTAAGCAAGCTAGCTAAATTTAGGAAGCAGGAACCACATTTGCTAACAGGTGAGCTAAATGTATGTGAACTCTTGCTGTGATTTGTGATTTGCCTCATTAAACTGAAGGACTTGCTTTAGAGTGCAGCAGGTATCTGGTAACTTGCACTGATGTACATTACTAACTGTTATACCGAAACCAAAAATCCAAACACAACAGACTATCATCATTCAAACTGAATCTCCCAAATCTCTCCAAAGAAATATACTTTTAGAGCTTGAACTTCTAAAGTAGTTCAAATATTCTAGAGGAGTTCTGGGATATATTTAGGTCAACATCAAAAGCTTCGATTGCAGCTCTGACACAGATGGGAGCTGAAAGCAGCAGGGAGAGTGAGAGAAAGATGAACAGCCGGCTTCTCCACATGCCTCAAACGCTCTCCTCGGCAGCTCCCACAACCTCTAACAAAGCTCGACGCACCCGGGTCACAGCACCAACATGCCGGAGGTCTGTCCTACCTGAGCCAAGGAGCTCGAAGCAAACGATAAAGTGGACAGTCTGGATCAGTAGGGATTTGATGAAAACTCAGGGTTATACAGCAGTACCTTCAAAAACTGATATTTATTTATGCAAATGAGACTTCATATACCTAAATATGAATACATTTGCATACATGATATAACTCAAAATATAGTCTGTGGATGATGTAAGAATTAAAATTTTTATTTCACTCTTAAATTTTGATGTTTACTGTAAGGAGATGTTTATTTAGCATTTGTGGAAGGAGTCTCCAGTGTCAGCACTTTGTAACATGACAGAGGAGTTTGTACTTTGTGGTATCTCGGTAACAAGTTGAATTTTTTTTTGCCTTATTAACATCAAGAGAAAAAAAGAGCTGATTAGGGAGTGACTCATGATAGCACCTGATAACAGGAAATATCTTGTTTCATGGATGTTGTTAGCGTTGGCAAATCGCTGTGCAATAAGAGGAATAAAAGACTTCGGGACTTCCTGTTATTGGAAAATAAACAACTGTGGTTCGTCATATCACCCCATCATTGATTATTTTCCTAGCCCCTTTTTATTGTAAAGGTTTTCAGTAAATTGTTGCTAATATTAAGTAGGGCAAGTGGATTTGTGTTTCTTCACTCATCTGAGAGGTATCATCAGTCCTTTTCCAGACAACAATGGCCACAGTCTGGTTTGAAAGAGGAATAAACTGGATCAACTGGACCAAACCATCTCTGAACAGAGGGGGAGGATCCACCACCTATCTTGTTATATAAGCTTCTTCATGGTTCCTCAGAAGTCCTGGGAGATGAACTTTGGAAAGACTGGAACATTCCTAGTTTTTCAGAATAGTAGGATGTTCTTGTCCCATCAAGGCGTATCCCCACTTCACACCCAGTGATCCCGGGATAGGCTCCGGATCCACCACGGCCCTGACCAAGATAGGCGCTTACTGAAAGAGAGTGAGTGAAGTGTATTTGATTTTTTGATGCTTGTTGTCAACCAAAAAGGCAGACAGGTAGTAAACAGGAAGTAGTAACAGGTGATTGTGCTTGTTTTGCTGGACCACCTCTGAGGAAGACAATACAGAATCATTGGAGGATGACCTACGTATGATCTTGCCGATCGTTTTTAAACGTGTTCATCACTTCAATTCACACGTCGTCATACATCACACTTCGTAAGGGAACATAAACCAGGCTTAGCATTTTTATCCTGCCGGTTTCACAGCAATTCACACCTTCATACTTCAATGTCATTTGAGTTTCTTGACGTCGCTGGTGTGAATCACACGTAGAGGTTTAAATGCCAGTAAGATTTCACACCACTTAGGGAAGCTGATAAAGCTCCTGGGTTGGGTGGAGACACATTCTTTGGCAATGAACCTCATTCACTAACTACTGCTAGAAATTAGGTTTTGGACACAATTTTGATTGAAAGACAATGTCCTGTTTTTATATTGTGGGCTCTTAAATATCTGATTCTAACTAAATTAGTAGCGATATGAGAATGCTTTTTGTGATATAAGAACACACCTCTTTTTTTAAATGTTAGTAAAAAATACAGTTTGAGAGAAATTGAATTAATTGTTTATAGGTGATGAAAAAAACCCAGTGCTTGTTGTGGACTCTGAGTTTCTGGCCCCTTCTGTGTCTTAGCAGTATGCATAAAATGTGGTCGTTTTTATAATAACCTGCTTAATAATGCATTTCCACATCCAGGTTCTCTCCTCAACATTTCCTCTCATCATATGCGATTCCACAAACCAAATTATTACAGGCTGAAGCCGAGGCTGAGGCCTGATTGAAAAGCCGTACAGATAACTACGCCGTTCTCATCCAGGTTTCTGAGATTGGAGTGGCGTGAACCCATTACCCTCCGACTTCACACTGGCTCGTAAATAACGCATGCTTGCAAAATTGAACCATAAATGATGGGGTTAGATCTTTTAGCCATAAGATAACAGAAAAGGTCAGTGGGGTGGTGTATGGAGCGGTATTAGAGGCTGGTCAGAAGGGGATGGAGGAAGTGAATTTGCCTCCCAAAGTAAAAGTGGAGGTCAATAGATGGATAAATATTACTTACACCCAGGTATGAGGGGTGAAGTTCCTCTGCAGCGTTGTGATAAACAGGTCGAGAGGTTTGGACATCCAGAGGATCAATCTGTCACATGGATGGGCTCAGAAAGAGTCCCAAACGGCATGGAAGGAGCCCTATGTGCAGAGAGCAGGAAATTACCATCGAAAAGAATCGGCTCTCAGGCAAAGAGCCAGAATGAATGTTCCTCAGAGACACCTGGGAGTGGAACAAGACGGAGAGGCAGATCCTGAGGTAATAACGTCAGACGGCTAGGATAAATGGAGATGCACAGAAACTGAGAAGCACAGAAAGAGAAACTAGACCCACTTCTGACTTCCACTCACTAAACAAGAAGCTGCTAGTAGCACCAGAGGAGCTTGGTGCTATTCACACTTAAAGACATCTACTTTTGCTAACTAGCTAGGTTTAGGCTAATTACCAAACAGATTAAAGTATTAGTTGGCTGATAGTCTTGAAATATCGCATATCCTATTGCTCAGGCTTACATTCATAACCAGTGTCTGCCATTGTGTTGCAATTTTGTTGAAAAAATTGCATCAGGTCACAGTAGTGCTAACAAGTCTGCAAAGCAAGTTATTTCCTGTCCTTAATTCTTTTTTGTAAACTCCTATTTGAAGACGTTTCCGTGTCGGAAAACTTAAAGTTACAGCTTTACCTCTGACTGTTACAAAGCGCTGACACTGGAGACTCCTTTCCTAAATACAAAAACATTTCACCATATCTTCTACCACACCTGTAAACAAGCCGTTACTATAGAAACGATAACGTATTAGAACGAGTGTGTGAATATAAACCTGTGATTTGGAGCTGCGCTACTGTCAGAGCTGCTGTTATAGAAAATTAATCAACACCTTCTGACCAATCAGAGTTGAGAATTCAGTGGCGCCATGGTATAAGGCTGAATAATGAATAATGAACGTCGATATCGTCCCATAGTTGAACAGCTCTAGTTCAGATAGTCAGAAGTTCTGAGTCATGTTTCTGGCTGGTTTCCTTCTTTTCACTGTTTCTTGCCCTTGTTTCCTGGTTTTCTCATTTCCCTCTGTTCCTATTGTTCTAGTTTTTCACTGTGAACTTGTGAGTATGGCTTTGACTTTGTCAACCCTGACCACTCTACTCTGGATTCGTGTGGATAGTATCTAATAGAAAGACTCAGCATGTCCATCTGACCCCCTCAGGCTCCCTGATCGTTACACAGAGACTGGTTTTTTTGGATGTAATATTGTTATCTTTCTCACATATGACTACCCCTGACTGAACAAACTCTCACATGCTAACTGAGGTTTTATGCCCATCGTCCCCCCATCACACAGCACAGCAGGGATGAGGATAACACGGTCAGTCGCCTCTCAGCATGGCGTCCAGCAGCAGTGTGTGGGAGAAAATACAGCTTTCACACACTTCTCACACAGGCTCTAATGGTTTCCAACAGCAGAGTCAAAAATTCAGTTCAATATGCAGTTAATACCGGAGATGGAAAGCACTTCACCAGTCGTACTTTGGTACTTTACTTAAATATCATTTCAGTCAATTACATTTTTAGTCACATGTTCGACTCATTACATTTTAATTTTGACCTGCCAAGTACTTGTTACAAATCTTCAAGATCATGACTCCAATCAATTGCTGATAGGAAAATGCCTTGTGGTAGGGATCTACACAGAACCGTTTACTGTTCCCTCAGAGGAACGACCAAAGAACATTCAGGGTTTCTAAATTTTTGAAGACTGTAGATTTACGCAAATCACATGGAGCTCGTGTTTCTGCATGGATTTTCGAGTGTTCTCAGAGAAACTTGTTTGAAAGTTGTTTGAAGGGTGTAAGGGAACTTGGGAAGGTCACTCCACCATCACGGAAACACAAGTGAAAAGAGTTTTACAATTAGTACCACGTGGTGCTGCTATCACCAGGCACCATTCACTGGCAGACTGCAGCAATCAGGATGGAGCGTAGGTGCTGATGATTGAACTCATGTGCGTTTAGGAGTGAAGTTTTATGGGTTATTCTGAAGTTACCCGCTACAGGGAAGCAGAAGAGTGAGAAGAATAGGGGCGTAACACGGCTGATTGATGACCAGACATGCAAACTGGTTTGTGGCCAGAAGAGCCGTGAGATGACCGTTGCCTGGGAGGAGCTCAAACTGTAACACATGTACACGTCTAAAAATGTATTATAATAAATTCCTGCTAATTACTTTTTCAAATCGTATGCTAATTACCCTGTGAAGAACCAACATGAACGTGCAGTGTCGGCATTATCCTCCAATTAACACCATGCTGCATTTTTGTATATTTGCAGTATTTTTCTGTTTGGGTCCCATTTTCACCCCCTCTGACCCTGAGGTCAGCGCTTTAAGGTCCATTAGCTTCCTGAGCACATACTAGGGGAGCTGAGAGATCACATAATGCTTAGTGGCGTTTGTGTAAAATGAGTAAAAATGAGGAACAAATGAGGCACAAATTATAAATTGTTGCAGCTTGAAAACTTTCACAAGGACCTTTATAGCTGGATTTTTTCAAAAAACAACTTCAGGATAGAAAAGTTTACGCTTTGCGGTTTCTCAGTAACATGACAAGCCACATTTTCAACAGAAAATACAACATTAATATGATATTGTATTAAGGAGCTAACAGCGAAACCTGAAATTCTTTCTCCTACTACACACCGCTACTTGTAACTGCTCTAGCAATAACAACGTCCCCCTGTGACATCAGCGCTAACAACGAAAATGCAGCACCAACCAACAAATGAGCCCCAGAATCACTTAACACATTGTAAATATTTCAATATAAACATATGTAATGTGTTTCAGGGTGGAGTTATCCTTTAACTACACTGTCACTTTACATCTGGGAGTAGGAATTCTTACACAATCGCAACTGTGATTCCATGTTGGAATCCAAAAATCCAATAAATTTGACAAAAACCATACAGTAACCATACAGTTAAAAAATTTTGGATAGACATGACTGAAGTGGGGTTTTTTTTTTCAACATTCTAATCTTTGTTCGAAGTTTACTTTTTAAAATTTTGCACAGAAGCTCAGAGACTAATGTAGCTAACAAATAATGGAAGCTTATAGCTACCAGTTTAGCATCAGACTTTAGATTTTTAAAGTCATGCAGATAGTAACACATCTCCATTTTTTAATACAGACGTATTCTGCTAGTGGTATTATTGAGCCAGACACTGTTTAACTTTTGGTTACTGTGTAGTTGCATTATTTCATTCCTTTCATACACAAAATGTGGAAAACAATAAAAAAGAAGAAAGAAACCCTACTCTGAGTAAATGTGACTTATATCATAAATATGCAAATCCGCTCAAGTGAAGCCCAGAACCACATTTTGACTTTATCACTCATTCTGAATAGCCTCAGAGGAGAAGAAAAGAAGAGTAAAATATAAAAGACGAATAGACCCACGCAGCAAACGCGAGCTTTGGCGCACTGGCTGGTGGCAGCGGGCACGTCCTGTGGCGCACTGGCGGCTAAGCGCAGACACTTCCTCCTGTTCGTGCCCGGAGACACTACGCCAATTACACTCTCTGTGGGAGCAGACTATTTGTGGAAGCCTTTCAGCCTTACACGAGCAGGGGATGTTAGCGTTAGCCATGCTCACAGCGGCCATCATCGCACCTCTTTACCTCACACCGAGGCACGCTCTGAAACCAGCCAATCAAAAGCTCAGGTACGGCGTGACGTCACGGGGGTTTCAGAGCGGCATCTCGCAGTGCGTTACGCCAGGTCTATTTTAGGAGGTTAGATCTACAACAATTATGCTTTTTATAAATGTGTCATCACCCATGATGATTTCTGTAATGTTTCATGGAAGTAAAATAAACCTCCTTAGTAAAACATGCACACTAACATGATATAATATTCATATTAGATCATTAGGATGTCCATTTCAGCTGTAATATCACAGTAACACTTTACTGTGGTGTTCATAGAGGTACTGTTAACTACATAAGCCCTTCATAACAACTGACACAATCCTACATAAACATCTGTAAAGGCACATCCCAAAAAGGTGTCATTGTGATGTCCTCGACATTTTGGTTTTAAGCTGACATAGCTACAGCATTGTTGGTCTTGTTCTTGCTTCTGATTGGTCAGAAGATGTTGATTTCTTTTTGATCACAGGTGCTCTGAGAGTAGTGCAGCTGCAAATCACAGGTTTATATTAATGCGCTCATACTAATATGTTATTGTTTCTATAGTAACACATAATCTACGCCTAACAGTAAATGGATTAAAAATGTGCCATTAATTAATGAACAAAAAAAAAACATAATTATGTTATGGTGAAGTTTTCGGAAAGGAGATGTTTATTTAACATTTATGGAAGGAGTCTCCAGTGTCAGCACTCAGAGGTAAAACTGTAACTAAGTTTTCCAACTGAACGTTTTCCAACACTCTTCAAGATGAAAGTCTTTACATTCTGTGGTTTCTCTGTAACACGACAAGCTCAGCTTTTATTTTAACTTCAGTAGCGAGAAAAAGAAAGAGAGGCTGGTGAAGGAACGACCACAACAACATTCCACAACATTAAAATGGAACTAAAAGTGGATTAAATGTATGATGTGGTGTTGTGTAATAGATAAAAATTGTAAACGTTTGCAATTTGCTGTAGTATAAGAGGAATAAAACACTCCAGGATGTGATATCATAGGAAATTAATCCACTTCGGGGTGGTAACAGTAACTCCACTTCATCACACCACCCTGTTGTTGATTATTTTCCTATAACAGCACGACACGGAGTGTTTTATTCCCTACATAATCATGTGGAAGAATTTCGGGTGTGTTATGATACTAAGCATGGCTATATACTGTACATATTTTCTACAAAACTCTAACGTCAGTCTATTTTATAGAAAATATAAACGTCATGACATTTAGAAGTCAAAAGTGTTTTGAAGAAATTTTAGAAATTGTAAAATGACATTCCCTTTACTTAAGCGCCATTGAAAATCTACATAACTCTCTCATGATGATGTAAAGGATTTGCCTTAGATATTCATTAAAAAAACCAAATACAAGTTACACAGACATTCATAAACATCTTATATTATAAAACCTACAGTCAGTTGTTGTGATGTTCTGACCTTTCACACAACCTTAAGTCACAAATAGACCAAAGTAGCTTTTGGATTAATGCTTTATAAATGTTTATGTAGGTTTATGCCTGTTATATTGCCCTATAAATACCACCCTGAGGTAAAATGTAACCGGTATCTCTACCTTTATCTGAACTCTCCGCTATCACATGCATCTTATTAGCGTTTCATAGTGGCAGTGAACCCATTAAACTCGGAGCGCTGCGAGAGCTGGCAGTGTTGAACCCCCTGCTGAAACTCATACACTCTCATTAATCCTGAATATCTTTCACCTCGAGGACAGCCTGGCATGGCGGTGTGTACGACAGACCCGCAGGCACAATTCTACAGAACAACAGAGCTTAGAAATGTAAAAATATCAAGCAAGGCCCAGGCATACTGATCACTACTTTCAAGTATGATGTTTTCACAAACCACAGTGTAGTAAATTTATTTAGGCCTGCAGTGAAATCATGAATAATTAACAGTTTTCAGTTAGGCTCTAGGCTATGTGCTCTGCTCACACACTTTTCACTCAAATGACCACATCACTGACTAACTATGCATTTAAATTAGCATCTTATGAAAAAAAACAGTAAGAGCTAGCCAGTGCCTCGGCACATGCTTCCACACTACATCCTCAAACTCGCTTTTAAAAAAAAGGGATCCAATTAAATAAAGCACGAGTCTAAAAGCAGTACATGTGACACAAAGCAACACAAAACTACAACAGTATACAGTATGCGTTATTATTTTATACGTATAATGATCCGGACATGACACACACACATTTACAGTTTGAAACAAATCCTAAATCACTCAGCAGGAAGCAGCATTTTAAATGACATGGATTATTCCCCTTTTTAATCCACATGTGAAAAAAATTAAAGGGATACTCCAGCGATTTTCAATGTCATCTGTCGTGCATGTGTGATTAGCACAAACAATTTCGACACGTTTCCCTGTACTGAAGCCTGTTTACTCCAAATTCAAGTACACTCACGGGCAATTTTCCAGTCAGCCAATCACGTGGCAGCAGTGCAATGCATAAAATAAAAAAAAATAAAAAATACAGGTCAACAGCTTCAGTTAATATTCAAGTCAAACATCAACGTGAGGAAAAACCGTGGTGTCAGTGCCTTTGTCCATGGCCTGGCTGTTGGTGCCAGTTTGAGTATTTCAGAAACTGATGATGTCCTGGTGTTTTCAAAAATGACAATCTCTAGAGTTTATACAGAATGAAACAGAAAACATCCAGTGAGTGGCGATTCTGCCAAGCGCCTTACTGATGTTGTTTCAAGCTGACAGGAAGGATACGATAACTCAAATAACTGCTCATTGCAACCGTGGTGAGCAGAAAAGCATCTCAGGAAACACAAGATCACACCGGATTCCACGGATTCCAGGACAGGCACGGGCAATATAACGAAATAGAATGAAAATGATTGAAATCAAATGTTTTAAATATAAATAATTCACATTTTGAAGTATTTTTTTTTTTTTTTTTTTTTTAAATGGATGGCATCCAGTCTTTCAGTTTATATAAACAAGTCCATACAGTCTTACCAAAGGTTTTTTGTTTAAATGGAGTTTAATCCAATAAAATCCTGGAGCAATATAGAAAAAAGCCATTTAGATTTTTTTTAAAACCTTTTCTGTTGTGTTTATGCATCTCAAAACCCAGTAACAACTTATTATTATTATTATTATTATTATTATTATTATTATTATTATATTAATGTATTATTATATTATATACAACTTATTATAACAATAAATTCTATCTGCTCTATCTCTAAATATCAAAGAAAAGACAAACTATACAGATTTAAGGCTTAATATAAAGACCTGGATAAAAATGTTACATGTTTCATGTAACTGTTTACTGACATCCCAACAGCTGCCCTTAGACTCCCAGTATAAGTGTGTTTTGAATAAGAGGTTAACTGTTCTTTGCTCTGTACAGTAAAATGTGTAGAAATGTTTGTCCATTATAATCACACACACACACACACACACAATACAGAGATAGTACGAGATAGATTAGGTGGAAAATGATAAAGCATTTCTTTCGTCAGGTCTCTTGCTGATAATAATTAGGCGATGAAGCTAAGTACTGCTTGTTAGCGCCTTGAGACGTCGTTTGAAGAGGAGGCACAACTGAAGCCCAGCTCACTAATGCCTGTCCAAGAACCCTTAGGAGAACATGATGGTGATGAAATGCAGAAAAAGATGACCTTTCACCTGCTACAGAACACAGAACCAAAGCAGAACGGTTTCACCCAGCAGAACGGAGAGGAAAAAAGATTGAACAGATGATTATGTAAGAGGAAAATAAGCACTGCACAGGCATACTGAAAGACAGATAGTGAGGGAGAGAGACAGGCAGACAGAAGGAGCGAGAGAGAGAGAATAGAGAGAGAGAGAGAGACAGAGAGAGAGAGAGAATAGAGACAGGGAGGGACAGACACACAGAGAGAAAGAGAGAGAAAAAACATCGATAGAGACAGAAAGAAACAAAGTGAGAGAGAGAAAAAGAGAAAAAACATTGATATGGACAGAGAGAGACAGACAGAAAGAGAAGGAGACGGAGAGAGACAAAAACAGAGAGAGAAAGAGAGAAAGAAAGATAAAATTGAGGGAGAAGCAGACAGAAATAGAGAAAGACGAGTGAGGGACAAAAACAGAGAGAGAGAGTGTGTGTGTGTGTGTGTGTGTGTGTGTGTTTTGGCTCTGTGATTGTTGTGTTGAGGCTTTTAACCTGATTAAACTGAATAATCCTCTGTAGTATTATTAAATCCAGGAGGTAAATACATTATAAGGTGAGGAGACGTACTGACTGTAGTGTCGTCTTCAGTTTAGTTATTTAAAATATAGCTCATGAAAACAAATCAACCAAATACTGTAAAAACCAGTTACAGTACAGTTTTCTTGCTCCTCAAACTACTGCTTAGCAACCGTTGCTATTCACCGTTATCTCAGCTGTGTTTTCGGCAGTTTAGCAGTTTCCCCTTGAAATGTTTTGAATTTTAAGCTTCAGAAATGCTCCTCCTTTTAGGTGCTCTGTGATGGAGAAGAACTCATACACTGGCATCTTCACATTTATTTCAGTTTAACTGAAATATAACTGATTATAGCTGATTATAGATTATGATAAGTGACATGTCAGTAGCTACTGTAATAGACAGATGATGGGTTGTTAAATCTTAAGTTGAAATAACGAGATAACTTGAAATGATGAGATATTAAATGAAAATGATGACATCTTGAAATTACAAAGTCAAGGTAATAAGATAGTAAGGCAAAATAACGATATAGTATTTTAAAATAATGAGATTATAACATCTTGATATTAAGGAGTTGTTAAGTCAAAATAATGAGATAATCTCTTGAAATAAAGAGGCGTTAAGTTGAAATAATGGTACAATCTTAAATTAATGAGATAATACCTGAAAATAATAACATTTTAAAATAGTGAGTTAGGACAGAATAATGAGATATTAAGTTGAAATAACTTCCATAATATTTTAGGTTATATATTTTATATGATATACCAACACAATATCTTGAAATAAAAAGTTATTCAATTAAATTGTTTTTTAAATTTCAAAATAATGACATAATAACTTGAAATAATAAGAAAATAACTCTTAAAATATCTTAATATATCTTGTAATAATGCGATATCAAGAAATAACAACTTTAAAATATGAGTTATTAAGTGAAAACATGAGATAGTAAGTCAAAACAATGACATAATATCTTGAAATAATGAGATAACTCAAAATAACATATCTCGAAATAATAAGTTATTAAGTCAAAACTAATGAGACAGTAAGTCAGAATAACAAGATAATATCTTGAAATAATGAGATATTCAGTTGAAATAACTTACATAATATTTTGAAATAACAAGATATTTGAGATAATGACTCAATATAATGCCACAATATCTTGAAATAATAGCTCAAAATAATGACAATATATCGATACATTTAGATAAAGACAATATCTTGAAACAAAATCAAAGTAATGAGATGTTATGTCTATATAATAATATGTTTATATATGTATATAAAATAATATATCTTGAAATAATGAGATAACTCGAAAACTGAAGTAAAAATAATGTTACATCATGGTGGTACATCAGGAACGACATCTTGAAATACAAGTTATTACCTCAAAATAAAGAGACAGTAAGTCAAAATAATGGCATACTATCTAGAAACAAAAGGATAATAAGACGAAATAATGACTTACAATGATTTTTTTCACAACTTCTACAGAGCTTCTGTACTATTCCTTGGTTAGATTTTTCAAATTTTAGAGTTTTTAAACAACAATGCTAAAATAGCCTGTGTTTTGACTGTCAGTGTACATTTTCACTTACGTAACTGCAAGCCTCACTGCACACTTTTTCTTGAAACTGAATACCAGAATATATTTATTACCACTAAACTCAATGACTTAACTATCCAGCCTCCATTTTGAAGTTAGAGATCTGGCAAATCAACTCGTTAGCTTGAAAATGCCATCTTGTTGATGTTGTTGTTGTTATTATTGAAATTTACAATTTTTGGATCCCCTGAACATAAACACTATAAAAAGCTCGAGATTCTAACACTTTGTTTGATTGAATGAGACCATGTGATATAACTGAATGAAAAATAACCAGAGAAATTGAATGGGTTTTCATTTTAATGACTCCATTCACAGAAATCAATTATGGGCTAGCGCGGAGCCGGCTTCCTGGAACTAGAGCAGGTTTTCCCAGAGGACTCGGCTTCTTCATCTGTGTGAAGTTTGCCAAACAGTAGCCTCGCGAGCAGTGCTTTCTGTCTCTCTCTCTCTTTCTCACAGATGGCCTTCAGAGATCTGGGCACCATCACGCTGCGTTGTTGCTAAATCCAACTAGAACACTTAGGACCAAAAATAAACATGGCTCCTCGATTTCAGTCTCATTTCAAACGAACAGTTAATTACAGCGGACTTCTTCTGCACGGGAAACGGGCCGGGTCAGAAACTTTACCAAGGTTGGTAAATAAGAGCTCACAGGCTTTTAGCGCTGAAGCATTTGCCTGGATTAGCGAAGGCTTTTGGGGAGGATTTCAGATGATATTTCGTCCCAGATAAGAATGCTCCATTAACTCAGTCTGGTTGTGTAACTTGTACATATAACTGGAAAATACACCAATGATAAAATGAAGGCAGTGGAGATTTGTTGAAATACACAAGATGGAGTTTGTGGAACCTCAGAGTGGAGGAATTCTCCGCAGAATAATGCAAGCTCTTTCATATTAGTCTTCATTCCAGATATCGGCAGAGAAAGAGTCTGGGAACGCTTTTCCACTAACAAGGTACTCTTTGGATAAGAAATGGTACCACTAGGAACGTTTTCTGACAGGAAAACACTCTTGTGGGGTTTTTGTCACTGATTCCCGCTTTGCATCACAGTTCCCATGGTAACAAACGCCATGTGCTCATGTTTCGGTTCCTGTTTTAGTCCTGTCTCCACCTCTATCCTGTCACTGGTTTGTTCCTCTATTGTGAGCACCTGTTCTGTGTTAGCTCATGGATTTGTCTTGTTCTCTGCTTCTGTATTTCCTGGTTTTGATCCTGCACGTGTTTTCGCTTTTGTATTATGAACTTTCCAGTTTTATTGTTGCCTACCTGGGCTCTGAACTATGCTGCGGAATTTGGCGATGATTCTTGGATTGTACGTACTAAAACACATTGAGTTTATGTATTTGCATCCCACCTCCCACAACCACACGTTACAGTACAAACTTGAACCAGCGTACCACAAACATACGGTTCTTGGACACCCAGATCAGTATGTTTCCATTCCCAAAATTCTGCTGCAACCAAGAGAGGGTGGCTTGGTTAGGGAGATTTTGTCACCATGGCAACAGCTGTAGCAATTCAAGTCATTTACATGAACAACATTAAAATGGGATTTAGAAATAATTACTGGAAAAAAATAAATAAGATGACCCTGGATTGTGGATTCCTGGTTCTATCCTGAGCTCGGGTTGCTGTCTGTACAGAGTTTCACATGCCCTCCCCATGTCCATGTGGGGTTTTTCTTGGTTCCACATTGATTTGTCTACTTTAAATTGCCCCTCTGTGTGAATGTGTGTGCACATGTTGCCCTGTGATGGACTATGTAAGGTGTATTCTTGCCTTGTGCCCACTGTTCCTGGGATAGACTCCGAATCCACTGTGACTGTGACCAGGATAAAACACTTACTCAAGATGAATGAATGGTTTGTGGAAGAAATAACCATTTTACTGGTAATTGCATCAAACTGACTGGGAGCTCCATTGCTATCATTAATACTAACAAGCTCTGTTTTAGTAGCTACACTTTCAAAACAAATAGAGTTAGCAATTAAAAGCATGTAAAAAATCTCTCCTCATGTTATATTGCTGTCTATAATGATGTCTTGTACTATGCGTAGACAATAAAGGCTTTGCTTTTGGATGGTATAAAGCCAGAAATACAACTTCCACGTTTCCATGGGCTTATCCTGACCCAAGGTTCTTTCATTTCCTAGACGGAAATGGGAAAAAAATTCCCAACCACAGGTATCACAGCTACTCTGATTTCAGACTTTGTCTGACAGCTCATCATTTCCACTCCTGAGCCAACACACGAGCCGATCTAAACCGAGATAAACACTGAAATGAACTCTACGTGTATTGAACCATCAATCCACCAACCCAACCTGGAGTATTTTCTCATTGACACCATGTGAGAGGTTCGTATTTTACTAAAACTAAGCCACAGTGCTGTTAGAGGGCAGAATTTGTGGCTGCTTGTTGGACGAACTGGATAAATGTCCAGGGTTCCCCATAAAGCATGGGAATGTGGCCTAACTGTGCTCCGAGTTAGAAGACAGACTCAGATCTGAAGTGATCTGAGCCATATAAAAACCGAGGCTCTTTATCTGAAGCGAAACTGCTGGCTGTGCTCAAGAACCTTAACTTTAGTGCACAAATGGAATTTAAGCTCGACAGCCTTAAAGGTTTGAATGTGCAATATACACCACAGTGCTGTTGAATTCTCGATTCTGATTGGTCAAAAGGTGGTGATTAAATTTCTATAACAGCAGCTTTGACAAAATACTCATTTTTGACAAATAATAAACAAAAATAGAGAGAGAGGGAGAGAGAGAGAGAGAGATAGAAAGAGACATGTAATTTCTGTTAACATTAATGGAAGGAGTCTCCAGTGTCAGAGCTTTGTAACAGTCAGAGGTAAAGCTGTAAAGTTCCGTTTTCCACCATGACATTGTTATGTGGATTATTTCCTAACTTCTGCGATTGGTCGGAGAAATTGTGGTTGTTGCTACATACACGCTACATCTGATTTTACAGCATATAATAATACAGTATGAGCTTTTACTTCATTTAACTTGTATTATCCTGCTATGGTGAGCGGGTTATTAAGCGTTTTGAGTCGTGAGGTTTGCCGGTGAAGCCTGGCGAGATCAGATCAACTTAGAATGTTGTATGATTTTATTATATCTATGCAAAAAAAAAAATTGTCTTGTGGTCAAGTCTAAATAATGAGTATTATAAAAGCCATTTTCACAGTATACGTTTTTATACTAATATAAGGATCTGTTGACTTGATAACTAATCCAGTTTTCATTTAAAGGTCCGCGGATAAAGTCATGAAACAGAACTCGAGATGACGGTTCCTCCAAGAGAGAGGGAGTCAATGAGATGTAGAGTACGCGGTCCTATACATTCAAATGCACTGAGGAGACACTGAAAGGGTAACACTGACCTCTTACTGCCATCTAGTGGACCCAGTGTGGCAGTGCACTGTGATGCTGAGATGAGCTGCTCTCCCCACTGGTTTGAAAGAAGTATTTAGAGCAGATGTAAAGTGTAGACTAAATACAGACTGTTTGGGATTGTGCTGTATGATGTCCTAGCTCTGGTATGGTTAAAAATATAATTAAGATGACTACACTTTTTTTTTTTTTTTTGGTTATTGTACAAACTTATGCTCTGGATTCATTTTTTATTTATTAAAGGAATAGTTGAGACATAAAAGCAGAAATGTACACTAAATAATAAACAGCAGAAAGAGTTTCCTATGCAATTTCTGTGCGAGAAGCCTTAAGGCTAAAGGAGACATCTGGAGAAGGGAATGTGGAGTTTAACTGAGTTTAATGGAGGAGCTTGTTAGCATTAAATACATGATCCACTAACAGAAAAGGAAATATTTTATTCATACAAGATTGAGCTTGAGAGAAAGAGAGACAGAGAGAGAGCGAGGAAGAGAGAAACAGGCGGAGAGAGAGACAGAGAGAGTCAGAAACAGACAGAGAGGAAAAAAGAGAGAGAGAAAAAGAGACAGGGAGAGACACAGACAGGGAGAGAGAGACACACACACAGAAAGAGAGAAAGAGAGATAAAGACACAGATAAAGAGAGGGAAAGGGGAATGAATAGAGTGAGAGAATCTCACAGTAACACAGGCTTCAGTAACTGGATCCTGGAAACAGACATAGTAAGAAAGAGGGGGGTGTTAACCCTAAATTTCCCCCTACTCCCTATAGAAGTGCACTATAGGGTATGAGCCACTGTGCAGTTTGGGACAGAGCCAGGCAGTGGGGTCCTGGAGCTTTTCTCACCCCAGTGAGCAGTGTGTTCAGTGTGGACTGGGATACGGAGGATCCTTACAGTCACTGCTGTGTGGAAATAAGGTAGGAAATAAGGTGTGTGTGTGTGTGTGTGTGTGTGTGTGTGATTACTGCATATATTGTTTGTGGCACAACTCTTTCTCTTAATTTATGCATTTTAGTTACAAAAATAAAAATCCCTGAATCATGTGACACAGAAGGGGTTAAAAAATTTTGTGTGTTAGAAGTGCTGAAAAAAGGGAAAGGGCTCAAATTATTTCATCCATCACGTACGTGAAACACACACACACACACAGACTCACACACACACACACACACACACACAGCGTCATGGCTGGAACAAGAGCGGTGTGTGGGGACCTCATGGTAAAAAATAGAGCGGCTTTAACACGAGAGGTGCAGGTGGCCAAAATCACCCTACAGCTGCACACACACACACACACACACACACACACACACAGGGTGTTTGTAATGCTGTAACACACAGCAAGCATCTTCAGTTAGCAATTAAAACTTTTTTTATTTAAATTAATTATCTTTTTTGTAGAATTTATATTACATATTACATTTTTTATTTTCTGGTTTTATATTCTTATGTGTATTTTTTATTTGTAAAGACATATTATTGTTATTATTGTCAATATATTAATGTACCATATATATTTTAGTTATCTCATTATTTCAACATCTAGTTTGTTTGGGTTTTCTTTCCAATCTAATATTTAACACTCTACAATCTATCAATGGGATTAATTTATTAAATATTAGCATACAGTAATAGTAATAATACTAATTATGCTGTTTTCCAGATAGTAAGTAAGCCAGATGTTGCTTTTGCTTTAACTGACCAAATACTGTAATGGTCATAGAGGTCAGTTTGAAAGAATAACGAGATAATAACCTGAAATTATGAGATATTAAGATGAAATAATGAGATACTATCTCATTATTTTGATTTAGTAAGTTGAATCATTTGAAATGAGATATTAAGTTGAAATTATGAGATACTACATCTAACAAGATGATAATTTGTAATAACAAGATATTAAGCTTAAATAATGAGATACTATGTCAAAATAACAAGATAAATTGAAATAATGAGATAGTACTTAGCAATTTCTTCACAACTTGCAGGTCAGGGCTTAGACTGGTTAAAGCTGGAGAGCAGGCTGAATAGAGTGAAAGTAATCATGTTACAGCACATGCACTTGGTTGACATTTATTTATCTAATTGTAGTTGTGATGATGTGAAGACAAACATACACTAATATTGAGAATATTTAAATGTGTATAATAAACGTCCAGACGAATAATTCATTAACCATCGCCATGGCAGAAAGATTGATACTGATGGCAGTGTGACTTTCACGTGTCTTCCTATAGAGCTCGGTTCCTCTCTCCGTGTCTCAGCTGTTGTAGATGTTTCTCTCACACCGAGCCGTTTGTGGCTCAGATGCATGAACGTGGCGTCTGAGCGAGCAGCTGGCTCAGCCTCGCTTTCTGTTTACACAGCTGTAGCGATTATCCTAAAGAGACAGGACTGATGTCACACACAACCAGGTGTGTGTTCACGGGTGAAACAATTCACAGTGTGATAATCATACTTTATTTTTAGGCCCCTTAATAAAGTAAGGAATAAAACACACACAGCGTGTGGTGCTGTTATAGGAAAATAATGAACGATGAAATAGTGTGATGAAGCAGAGTTGCAGGCAGTTTGTAAGGATTTGTAATATGTACAAAGGATTTGAATATGAATTTGATATACTCTAATTATATATGCGTCACATTAAATTAAAGCCATTTTTATGACTTTAAACACAAATGACTTTAAACACTTTTCACACAAATATATATTTTTGTGTACAAATGTTTTTTTTTCTTGTAAGCATAATAAGTAATGTCAGTTAGGGAAAGTAATGTAATGCATTTTATAAACACAGAAACAGTGTTATATAAATCCATGAAATTAATTCTTATGACATTTTTTACACATTTTGACAGTTTTAAACTTTGAACCCAAAGGTGCTCGCATAGCATTCATACATAACGCAGCTGCTAAACGGCTTGTAATCACATGACCCCACTTTCAGCTTCTCTTCACTAGCTGCTTGTGTATTACAGGATTTACTTTAAGCCTCTGTTATTTGTTTTTAAGCTCTTAATGGGTGAGACGTCTCTTATACCGCCGACTCACTTGCCTTATTCTGCACCGACGTCCCCGAAGACTTCGGATCGGTTACTTTTAGCTGTTCCATGTTCCAGGTTGAAGTATAAGGATGGCTGTGGAATAGTTTGTCATGGCTCTGCATGATGTAATGTGCTTTATAAATAAATGTTGGTTACTTACTGGCTTACCTATGGGATTATTCATGTATCTGTATGGCTAGAATGAACATAATTCATTATTTCTCACAGAATCCTCTCACAATCTTTCTCATCTGCCATGTTCAACACCATGTATCATTTAAATCTGCTCCATATTTACTCCATAGCACATAAACACTATGAATGAAATATTCAACCTGATGCAGTTTAATTCTAAACACTCTAAATATTTTTACTAGCTGTCATTTCCCAACCATAGATACTCTTTGGGATTCAGTGCTGCACACGGTAACGCAACCCAAGCCGGGAATGTTACAGGAACGCTCTCGCATCACGCAATGCCTTTGCACTTGTTATATTTACTCCTCGGAGGCAGGATGCTATTTTGACCAGTCTGTTGCCAGACCACTTCATCATATATCACTGCCTGCTCGGGATATTTCTACTGCAGAGGCTTGAAACACACCCCGGCGTTGAGAGCTTTGAAAAACAGCCATGGCCATCTGTCTGAGAGCTTTTTTCACTTGTGGTTTGCCACATTTCGGATTTTATGACTTAAGTTCACCTCTGATGGCTTAGAGCATTATGCAAGTCAGATTCACAGCAGTGTGGAACTGTGTGTGTTGCTTCAGCAAGACAAGAATCATTACCTGACCAGAACACAGAGAATAAACAGAAACGCTTCCCTGTGTTAACTGACACGAGAGAAACGTTACTATTAAAATGACTGCTGTGATGGAACACGAATCAACAACTTCTGGCCAATCAGATTTGAGAATTTAACAGATAGTATAGACATAATTATGTACACTATCTTTCTAAATTAGTAGTTAACTCAGATTAAAAAAAAAAAAGATTTATATTACTAATATCAATTGTGCACTAGATACTAGCATATTATTATTCTTATTATTTTTATTATTAGTTTATAAATGATTTTAAATTATTTTACAAGTTTAATATTATCATTATTTTGAATATTATTAATAGATAGCACTATGTATTACTATTTATTAATATTGTCATTACTATATATCATTGCTATTATTTATTATATGTCACAATTGATCCAAGCTGAATTGCATCCAGCTGTAATGTAAATTACAACTGAGCCTACCATTTCTGCTTAAGGTGCAATATTTGTATATTAGGATGGTAATTGTGTTGTGTTGTCTGTGATGTGTGTGTTGAATGTATCGTGTTGGGACCAAACACCAAGTAAAAATTTCGAATACATGTAAATGTATATGGCAAATAAAACGATTCTGATTCTAATAGTTTGATGCTAAAGGAGCTTCTAAATGTAACGCTTTTGACATCTGTTTTTATTTCCTCGGTTATATAACACAATCCTGTCACAAGGCCAAGGACGGAGCAGACATTGACTCACAGATTAGCGACAGCACCTCTGGCTGTGAATCATACAGTCTGCTGTATTCAGAGTCTCAGAGCCGAGCGCAGTGTCCTCGCTTTCCTTCAGGCTGACAGTGCTGAGAGAGCCGCTACGCCATGGTGACTGATTTCAGCCGTCCTCAGGCTTTTTTTACACACACATGCATACACTCTGAGTTTCCCGAAAACACAAAGATCATCGCTAAATGTTAGAGCGAACAATGTCAGGATGACGTCATTGCTGTTTAAAGACATGCAAATGTATCCAAATATATCAAGACCTTTACATTTTTGTCACAATTACAAAGATAATCACAAACATTAGGATAAAATTGGCAAGTTAGTAATAGGGTGCACTTTCTAACAGACTGTAGCATTTGACTGGAGACATTTGACACTCATTTCAGTTAAATGACTCATTGAGATTCATTCAGCAGTTCATTCAGTTGAATGATTTGCCCAAATGTTCAGCCTGCTCACAACAAACAGCTTAAGCAGTGTAAAATAGCTAATGTTGAAAGATTCACCGAGTCAAACACTGACCTGCCGAACCAGAGGGGAGTGAATCTTATCTGTGATGAAAGATTCACTGAGTCAAACACTGACCTGCTGAACCAGAGAGTGAATATCAGACATAACAAAAGATTCACTGAGTCAAACACTGACCCATGAACAAGAGAGGAATATATCTTGGTCATGACTGAAAGATTCATTGAGTCAAACACGGACCTGCTAAACAAGAGAGGAGCTAATCTTGGTCATGAATGAAAGATTCACTGAGTCAAACACTGACCCTCTGAAATCTTGTCCAGGGTCTAAAGATTCACTGACTCAGACACTTAACAAGACAGCAAATATCAGCCATGATGAAAGATTTACTGAGTCAACACTATCCAAGTGAACCAGCTGAGTCAAATGTCATAAAGTTGGTTATAGATACATATGCAAATACAGCGCTTTGGCTTCCATGTTTCAATGTTGTGGTTTGTAATATTGAAGCCAATCAGCAGCAACTTTATGAAAGGAATGACTCGTGCATGGCAGTGACTGATACCAATTAATTGTGTGAATCCTTCAAAAAGACAGAAGTGTTTACAAATGAAATATATCTACTGTCTAGCCCCAAGGCCAGGACTCAAGGAATGTCTCCATCTGCACAATACTCTGATTCTCTAGAACTGTTTCCTGTCGCCAATCTGTATTTACTTCTTGTATTTACTGATCTTTATCTCCGCTTGGTAGTTTATTTCATACATGATGGCTCTGATAAGAGGTTTAGTAGTCTAAACTGCAGCTGCTGGTCCCCTAACTACTGAGAAGAAACAAGAGGAGGATGGAGGACTCTGCTAATCGCTGCTATCTTTGACTGTAACAAGTCTATAGAGGATGGCGATTTCTCACCCAGAAGAAACAGATGCAGGTCGACTCGGGTTACGGCTCGGGTTCTCTCTTACTTCTTGCTCTCTCTCAGGCTTTCCCTCTTTAGTTAAGTTTCCATCTAGTAAATGCGGTTCATTGTGTTTCTATCGACTACTCTTCTGTTAAATGACATCATGATGCACACTGTCATGGAGAGATGTGCTGATTTTCTCAGACAGAAGGGTTGCCAGGTTTCAACTACAACTACTTCAGAAACCACACAAAAAGACTTGAAACTAGCCCAAAAAGTCTGGCCATTGGAAAGGGAGAAGCGTTTTCTTCCTTTTCTTGGTCTTTGCAAGGGAAACAAGTTCACCATGGTGTGCACGCATTTCCGATTTGTAGTATGTGTGACTTTTTTTCATCACCTGGTACGGCCATAATCCACTCCATAATCCCCCTTTCCTTCTCCCAATTGTTGCAATATATCATACAATAGAAATGTTCCTGTTCATCGTAAACACACTGTCTGTCTGCACATACACTTTTATTCATCATCACCTATCTTTGCAGAAATTGGTAAGATGTATGTTTTTTGCCTTATTAACTTCAAGACAGAGAAAAAAAGAGAGTGAGTTAACGAATGTTTATAGCTGCTATAACGTAAGAGATCTTGTTTTGTGGATGTTCCACAACATTAAGTGTAACTATAAACAGATAAAAACTAAAAACAATTCATGCTTCTAAAGGAAAGTAATCAACTTGCATATGCTGTGGAATATTCAGGAAAAAAGCTACTTCCTGTTATCATTTTAAAAGTAGCCAGAGAAAGAAGTCAACCTTAAAGAGTTAAAATGGAGGACACACAGGAAATGGTGAATAAATTCCCCTCTCAAGAGAGATTCAGGCTAAATGTCTTTCCTCCTAACTCCCTGCTCGCTCTCTCATTGGGTTTCTCACGTGCTCATCGGTTAGTTTACATTATGCTCTCCAGAAGTCTGAGCAGAGAAACATCACTGCTGGAGACAGACGAGGAGAGAGAGACGGAGAGAGAGACGGAGAGAGAGTCAAGCTGTGTGCTGCTGCTTGCTTTCCTCAGAATGAGGGAAATTATGGAGTTTACGTTTCTATGTAGAGGACCAATGAAGACAGACCTGACACTTCTGACTCGATAAAACTCATTCAGGCCAAAATGGTAACAATCTTCCGTGCATTTGCTTCACAATTTCAACTGGGTGCTGTAATATCATGTGTGCTCTTTTATACATATATATTAATGGCATTATTACGTTAGAGGTTTTTTTGTGAGAGTTTTTAAAAATGTTTAGGGATAATTCAGTGGTTTAAACCTTGCAGGACCGAGTGTGTAGAGTTATTTGGACATCTGGTAAATGTCCTAAACGAGAAGGTCGCTGTGTGGACAATGTTTACGCTGCGTAGCAATAAGCTGCATGGTAACGCTTTACATTAACACTCTGTTAACTGTCATTTACTGATCTATGTAACACGAACAAACCAAGTAATTAGCATTTGTATTGTATAATACAGTATGTTCTTGGTGGTTAATTGGCTGAATTGATCAGTAAGGCTGAATGGTTTTGTAACATTTCTACCCAGTTCAGTTGACCACCATTACTCAATTTTATTAGCATTAAAATAAGTCTTAATTACTTGTTTAATGTGGTGTATTCTTGAGGTGCAGAAGTTTAATAATGGTTGATTAACATTAATGCAGAAATAATGCAGTTAAAGTAATTATAATTGCAAAATTTGCTTTAGACTCAGTTTAGTAAATAGATCAGTAACCTGTGTATCTTTACCTTCGAGATAAATAAGATGCTCATCTCGATACACGTTCAACAATCTGATATATGAACAATGCATTTAAGACAGCCAGTGATTTAATATGATACAGTTTAGAAGCAATGCAGATTGTGAACTCCCACCTGTGACTAATACAGAGCCGTTTATTAGCAGTTAGCAAGTCAGCTAGCTATTGTACTGGATTAGCAGGGAACGAGATCGAGGTTTAGAAGGTTTGGGGTAAAAGTCTAGGTGTTTCAGTGCCCTTTTCTTCTGTGTAATGACTTTATTTTTGCCTTTTATTGCCTTTTATTTTTTATTTTTCATTCATTTATTACTCTCACTTTAAGAATGACAGACAATGCTAATCACTGCAGAGCCTAATGAGAAAACCGAATCACTTTGTGTTTTTCTAATCAACATGGATTTGTTGGAATAACAGGTTCGCTGCTACCTGCTGGTCTGATTAACCTCAGTGTGTGTGTTTGGGAAAGAACCAGCAGAGTGTGTTTAGTATAATTACATGGTTATTACTGTTTACAGGCAAACCTGGAGCCCAATATGCTAATGTGAAGATTAAACAGACATGAATGAATGTGCAGTCAGTGCAAAGCAGAGTAATTAAATAAGTAATTACATGTCGGGAAAAAAGTGAGGAAAATCAGAAAATGGATAGTCGATGAGATTTCAATTTACGCGTCTTACGTTCAGGAAATATACTGTAGATGTTTGTTATTGACTGAAAGCAACAGGAACGAAAATGTATAATGCATAATAAGTGTGCTAAGCCAATATCAGGTGTGAAATCAGGATATTTTTGCATCCTAAATCCCAAAAGAGTATATTTTTTTTATTGCTAGACGTAAGCTGATAACCGTGAATAGCTGATCTATCCTTTTCCTCTCATAAGTTAAGATATTTAATAATTTTGTCACGCTTAGAATTTGCTCTTTTGATTTATTGAATTGTCAAATTAGCCGTGCTATTTTATTTTTTATTTTTATTTCCTGAAATCTGTGATATTGGTTGTATGGTCTTCATATTGAAAATTTATTCAATGTTTCCATCCATATTATGCAGAAGGATGGGTCAGTGTTATCAGTCTGCCATGTTTGAGTTAGCTGGAAGTTTAGGAACGGTTGCAATGATGGACGATGGAACATTTCCGCTGACAAAATCTCGATCCATTTATCTGCAAGATGAGCTTCGGTCTGGGAAGATATGTGTGACATAAACACAGGAAACAGAATCATTTCCCTCTTTGGGACTCGGATACTTAGCTAAATGAGAGCTATCATGTTTTAGCTGGAGATGTGGAATTACACGGAACTCTTAGAAGGCAGATATCATTGCTTTAATTTCTGTGTTTGTCTGGTGAGAGAGAAAGACACTGATGCTTGTTCAATATATGGGTATATACAGTATAGTGGAAAATATATTAAATGTCAGATTTATCTTTGTCCTAACATTTTCTTTGCATTTGATCTCTAAGATGATGAGATCCTGTTCTAGGTTTTTTTTTTCTTATGTCACACTAGGTCCTGGTCAGTCATTTATTTGGTTGATGGATGGGTCTGAGGGTCAGAGGTCACAGGGACCCAACTGTGAGCATTTCATTACGGCATCTATAGGTCGAGACGAGTCAGGTGTAGCAGAGACAGTGAGACAGCTGCAGGAAGGAGTTAGCGCTAAATCAGGATACAGTGAAGACTGATACAACCACCTAAAGATCATTTATTTACCAAACTGAATACTGGGCCTTAGAAACAGGTGTCTGAGTGAAATTTAATAACTGATGACTGATGTTCCAATATCAGTTTAATAAACAGGGTAATTCATTTCATTTACTCATCTCAAAATAGCCCTACACCGGTTCAACGTCAACGCATTACAATCATCTTTAATATTTTTTTCTGAAATTCATTTAAATATGTAATTTATGCAATAGATTGTACTAAGTGTACTAATATGCATATTACAAAGGTCCATTTTATAAATAAATTACTGCCAGGCAAGAAAAAACTCCCTATCAGCATCTCGTTACTATGTGAAAATCATCTCATTATTACAAAAAACACATCTCATTATTATGAAAAAAAACTCATTACTAGATGAAAACATCTTATTATAAAACAATATTTCATTATTACGAGAAAACATCACTATTTCACAAAAAACATCTCATTATTACAAGAAAGCATATAAGAAAAATCTCATTATCATGAGATTGCGTTTATGGAATATTATCTTGTTACTATGGAATAAATATGTTATAAAAATTATACAAAGTTTTGTCAAATTGTGGCGCAATTAGTTCAATTTTATTTCATGCTTGAATTTGTAGTTGAATTTGTAGTTGATTGTTCAGCACAATGGTCGACTAATGTTTTTATTCTGCTTTATAAATAAAGTGATCGATTGACTGAATCTCAACGAGTTGCTGTAATAATGCTGTAATAACGAGATGTTTTCTAATATTAGAGATGTTTTGTTGTAGTACCAAGATGCTTTTGTCATAATAACGAGCTATTTTCTAATAGTAACTAGATGCTAATGTTCTTTTTTCTTTCATGCCAGCAGTGTCACACCTAATAGTCAGACTTTCACATAACATTTATCAAAATATTATTTTTTCAAGGAAAAAATTCATATTTCCATGTGTGACACTCACAAGTGTGACAAGGTTGCATCTATTTTATGTAGAAAATGTCAAAACACATTGAAATGGACTTTAGAATTGGATTCACACAATATGTCTAACAGTGCAAAATGTATATTTTTTAATAGTGACACAAAGTTTAATTAACCAGTTAACCAAAATTAACCAAAAAAGGCAAGAAAAAAAGCTGATATTTTTATAACTCTGTCAGATCCGGCTGGTGAACAGTGATTTTTGCCAAAGATTCTCACTCAGACTCAGGTCTGGTCACTGTATGATTCAGAGATGATGCAACTGTTTCTCTGTTTTGAGAAATATGATGTGATGTATGGCTTACTTATCTAGCATGTTTAGTCATATATGTGTTGGGAGATTGTTGATCGGTTGCTATAAGTATTGCTCATTGTAAGTGATGATGAACATTTGCCCACTTTTTTATCCTTTATCCTTAAAAAAGGATATGTGGATCCAATTCTAGACTACTACACTTCTAGACTGTGACATGACTGATGTGCTAAATTAAGACTACACTAAAATAGGAAGTTCTGGGTCAAAAGGCCAGGAGTCAGTGGGAATGTGAAATTTCAGACTCTTCCAGGACTGTCACTGGCTTCTGATAGCCTCGTTCAAACAACACCAGCAGAATTAATTAAATGGAGGGATTTTAAGCTTTAACCATTTCATCTGCTCTTTGCTAGACCTTGTAATGCTGGTTGTCTCTGTTTTCAAATCTCACAAGTAACATTCACGAGGTGCCAATCATCAACATCCATAGGTCTATTTTAAAGGCTTTGATTGTTGAATGATACCGTGCGGTTCCCAATACGGTCCGTATTTCAGCTTTGAATCAGTTTCTAGCATGTTTCCTCCAACCAGGGTATTATTCCTAATACACAGTTGGTATTTTCCAGTGAAAAGGAAATAATCTTTAGGCCCATGAAACTATGGAGGTTAACTCTGTTTGCTGCCACTAGTGTAAAACAGTGCAAATGAGGAACGGCTTCATTTCCTCTGGACTGAAACTTGGTCGCTAGGAAAGACACAACTGTAATCCCTCTTGCCGCAGCGCTTTAAAGAGGAATTCAGGCCAAGGATCACAGTGAAGTTTGGCCCGAGCGTGTTGATAGATAGTTCACTAAGGTCTTGTCCTGTGGCATGTAATCCATTTGTAATCACAGCCTTGCATAATCCGTTTTCCTGAGCAAGCGAAACTGAAGACCAGACATGCACCTCAGGCGTCTCATTTATCAACCGTTCCTACGCATAGTTTTGTGCGTAATCTGTTCTACTCATAGAATGTGATTTATTAACTTATTCTTCTTCATCATGCTGTGGGTATATTTAAACCTTCTCCTATGGAGAAATGTCTAGCATTAGCAAAGGGTAATCACTGGTAAACTGATTATGAGGCACTCCCAGTCCATTATCAAATACACGCTGGATGGGATGCCAGTCCACTGCAGGTCACCATTCACACCCAGTTAGATGTATGAGCAGAACCCAGAGGAAATCCACGTGGATGCGAGGAGAAGATGCACAGAAATTCCACACAGACAGTAATCCAAGTTCAGGATCACATCAGAAAAAACTAAATCTATTGCCAACCTTTAACCTAGCGTGGGCTTGTTAATTAGCTGATTTGTTGAATCAGGTAGGTTGGGGGTTGAGAGAATGCCAGAATGTTTAGGGAAGTAGTTCAGGATCAGTATACTACTGTTCTGCTTGACTGAATAACAACATGATAAATGAAGAAACAATTCTTCATGGACCAAAACATTGTACTGTATTGAATCATTCAAATGTGACAGTTTGTTCTTTTGGGGTCTCAAAGGCTTGAGTTAGATTAGACTTTGAGTATTGAGCTCCAGTCTGCGTCTTGTAGTATACTAGATGTTACCAAAGTTGCTTCCTCTGTATTTCTTTAGCATTTACTGTACATTTATACATTTGTTACAATTTTATCTAAAGCAACTTAGAGAAATTCACTTGAGAAATTCACCACCGTCTTGCTCAAGGGCCTAAAAGTGGCAGTTTGGTATTGGCTTGAAGTCTTCAACGTTCAGCCACCACTGGCATTACCTGCTACTTTTTGACTTGTCCTACAAAGGGTTAAAAATTTAACATACTAATACTTAGGCAGATTACTTCCAGTATTTTCACCAGAGTTTTTGTAGATAGCTTCTTTTCAGATGTTAAGCAAATTATTGTGTTGTACCAAATGCACCAAAAACTCAAATGGACATTTATTTCTCAACCATCCAACCAAAGAGGAGAAGGTAAAAACTAGATTACTGCATGGCCATGACAGTGTGTCAGCTTATGTCATTTATGTATCCGACATAATCACCCAGTGATGAACATTCACTATTCTGTGTTTCCAGGACCCAGACTCCCTGGACTCATCCATCCAGGGCTCTCTCTCTGCTCTCTACCCTCCATTTGAGGCCACAGCTCCCACCATCCTCAGCCAGCTATTACATGTCACTGAGGGTCGTTATGGCGGCGATTCCCTTCAGTGCCTAATCGACTTCCTGATCCCAGCCAGGCGACTCCTGGAGAGGGTGCGCCAGGCAGCTTGTGTGAGTGTTGAACGGAATGAAAAGATGCAGCCCAATTAAAATAGATTTAATTATCCTTTATTTTGGTGGTGTCTGGACACAGACAAGATAATAAGCAAGAACATAATTAAATGAGCAAAAATGAATAGGAATATTACACTAAATGGTTTATGTGACACATGAAGCTTAATGTCATTGCTACATTAAGTAAGGAGTAAACCACAAGGACGTGTTGTTATAGGAAAATAATCATTTACAGGCTGGTGTGATGCAAAGCACAGTTACTATTTCCACCCTAAAGTTTATCTTCCTACAACAGCGTGTCCCAAAGTGTTTTATTCCTCTTATACCACAGCAATTTGCCAACAATTACATTTTTATTTATTAAAGAATGACATCTTTCCATTTATAAATAAAAGCTATAGCTTTAAATATTTTGGAGCATCTACGAAACAAGTTAGTTCCTAAGTCAATGCTGGTATAGATAATTAATCAACACCTTCTGACCAATCAGAATTGAGAATGCATCAGTGTTGTGGTATGTAAAAAAGCATCTGTCCAACTATATGAACAAATCTAGCACCATATGATACTTATTTTTCACATGCTGATTCCATGCATGTACATTTTGGGCTTTCTTTCTGAACATGCCTTCCTTAAATAAGCAGAACATGATCTGTCTTTGCGCATGCATCAACTATTCGTGTAGACCTTAGTTAGACCTCGGGAGCAAAGATCAGAAGCATACCTCTGACATCAAGAGCATTCCTTCACACTATTAGTGTAAAGATCTATTTCTCAAGCTTACATTGGTAATTATTCTTAATATGTATTTTACTGTCCATACATTATAACCAGCTAATAATATTAGTCTCTGTAGAATGGCACGGTCTTGTCAGTATGATGTCCCTTAGTTTTCAGTTTTTTTACTTTGAAGACAGAACATGCTTTATAGAGAACTTTTTTCTGTTGTTGGAAAGAATAAGAGCAGCAGCTCAATCCTTAGTGTTTAATTCTTCTTGTACCCAGATTAGAAATTCACTCGAGATAGTGGGCCAGTATATGATGACAGTCTCTTTAAATATCAATAAAGTGGCAGGACATTTATTTACACTATAAAGTCAAAAATTATAATTATAATCAAAAGTTATATTCTATGCTGCATGGTGGTGCAGATAAGAAAACACCACTTTAGTGGAATTCTTATAAATTCAAAAATTGTTTAAAAGCGTGACTTGTCTTATCAACACCTCCAAGAAGAGGCATTCTGGCTCACTGATTGATTGACTCCCTGTTTTTTCTACATCCATATCCCAACAAATCCTGCCTCTTGTGCTACGATTAGCTAATAGTTCTTATTCACAAGCATTCCACTAAGTGGATGATTAAGCTATCAGTTTGTAAAAAATGGAAATCCAGCAAAAGAGATTGTCAGGACTTTGTCAGGATTCCTAATGTATGAGGAAAAATTTCATGTTTCTTTAATTCTTCCAAAGTTCTACCATTGCTACAGTCACGTGAACAGCTTCTCAAATATCCCACAAAACTAGTCTTGCCTAGCCTCTTTTTTTCATTTACATAGAGTTAAAAATAAATAAAGTTTTCCTATATGTTCCAGGGATTGCAAATATGTCATTATAGTGTAACAAGTACTAAAGCATTGTCAGAGAATTCATCTTAAAGATTTCTCTTTCTTTTGGTCAGGTGCCATATTCGGACTTGGCGTTCCATTGTTCGGGCTGGCCGCTCTGCCTGTATGACCACGTTGTAATCCATCTCGCTCCCATCAACCCACTGCTGCTCTCGATTGAAGACTTTTACCTACAGGTGGTGCCGTTTGAGAAGCAAGCAGCCCGTATTGTGGTTCGGAGCCTGTTGGACAAGGAGCAGCATGATTTGGAGGAAACTCCAATACCAGAGAACTCATTTAGCCATATTTTCACCCAGGACTGGCTAAAAGAGCTCAACGTAGGCAGGCATGGAAGGCTGCTCAGTCACTGTGTGCTGGCTACTGAGCAGTGCATAGTGAAGGTGCCTTGGGATCAGGTGGCTTACCCAGAGTTTGAGAACCAGCCACAGCACATGGATTCTTTTGGTACTTCTAATCAACAGGAGCCTTTGAAAGGTCCTTCCTGGCAGGGTTATTCAGTTGAGACCAGGATCTGTCCTGCTAAGGATGGTATTGCAGTGTCTTTGTGCTTGGTAGACAGCTCCAGGCAGAGTGAGATGAATCAAGCCATGCCTGAGATGAGGCCACTTGGCTGGGTGTCTCCTAATATTTGGGACAGTCGCAGTAAAGGGTGTTTTGTGGATGAGGATGTAAACGATGTGGACCTTATCAAAGGAAAGGATGATTTAGGAGACTCTCAGACATGTGCTCAACCTAAAACCTGTTTGTTAAGGCCGCAGAGGGTCACGCCTCCTGTTGGCCGTGATCATACAGCCCATGATCGTCGCACCTGTGGACGTACTGTAAGGTTTGCAGAGCCGCCTTGCACTCCTTGCCTGAGGAGGAAGCATGGACAGAGAACCAAGAACCAAGAATGCCGCTACAAGGAGTATTGCAGGGAAGAGCAATGTTCTGTTAGAATTGAAAATAAGCAAAAAGAACCAAATCTCTCTGAGAGAACAGCGAGGACAGACCATCTCCACAGACCAGTTCAGAAACAGTTTCCACAGATTCAAACTATAAATAATAATTCCAATGAAAATCACAGAAAAGTTCCTGATAATTCTCAGGGTATCTTTGCAGACATGACAGAACTGAGTGACGGAACCATCGCCTGTATCACCCCAACCGTGGTTGAAACAGAATCAGAGAGAAGTCACATTGTTGTCCAAGGATGTCCCAGTGAGGGAAAAACAGACAGCAAAACAGAAATGATCCCAAGGTTACGTATAGCTCATGGAAAAAAGACCACAACTTTTGGACTTGTGTCACCAAAGTTAAACAGAAGAAAACCACCAATGCAAGGTAAGAACAATTCAAGGCTCTTTAAGGGTTTTCTCCTGTTTATATTTTAGACATATTTTAAATATTTGAATATTGGTCAAATTAGGCTTTTATCATAGATGCTAAAAAGAATGAAAAAAGTGGATACATTTTCATGTTGCCAAGTTTGCGTATATGTGTATTCCTTTTGCATATTTTCTCTAGGAGAAGGTCAGGACCATAAAAATCTTCCCCTTCTTGCTAAGGGAACTTGCACAAATAAAACTGTATCCTTATTACACCATACTGATATAAATAAGCCTGGAAAAAGATCACCATTCCCAGCTCCATCAAAAGCAGAGACCTGCCTCCTGCAAGCAGGACTTTCTTGCCTTACAGGTAAGATTGAAAAATCAAGCAGATTAAATAAAAATGAGTTTTAAACAAAAGGTTAGGTCACAAAAAAATTATTAGACATTCAAGCATGTGCACTGGTTGTCATCAAGTTCATTAAGAAGTTAATGTTTGACAAGTTCTTAGTTTATCTCTATCTTTACTGTCCCAATCTGATGTCCATAACTTTGCCATACAATGTGTATAACTCCATGTCTCCTCCTCAGGTGGCAGAGATCGCTCAAACAGAGTAGTAGTGGAGGTTTATGGTGATCACCAGCACTGGGGGTCTCCTCTGCTTTCCAACCAGGCACTCTGTAACCTTCTGCTTTATTTTCACGCCATCATTAGGTATGAAATGTTCCTCACAGGCTTAACTCCATTTACAACTCAACCATTGCTTGGTTTGGTATCCTGATTCATATCAAGCTAGTTTTTTTGGGGAAAAAAAATCTGCTATAGTAGTATCATGGCAACCATGATAATACTATAGTTGCAGTTTAGTACTTTAATATGGTAATGTTGATAGTCCCGTGGTTTGACTAAGGTACTTCATGGTAACTATGAAACCACCATGTTTCACAAAGGTACTTTATGGTAACTATGATGCCCCCATGGTTTTAGTGTGGTACTTCATGGCAACCTTGTTACTACCATGGCTTTACTGTGGTACTTAATACCACCATGGGTTCAATACAATATTTCATGGTAATCTTAATACTGCAAAGTATAGTTTAACCTTTAATAAAGCAAATCTACAAAATGTGTTTCCACACAGGAAGGAGGAGAGAGAGTTTGGAATGACCATTGTGTACGACAGCCGTAAGATACCACCACACCCAGAATTCTTTGAAGCTCTGCAGATGGTGCAGGTGGGTGCTTGTGTGTTCCAGTTTACAAGAGAATCACCAGTGTGTTGTTGGCTCTAAACAGCTCCTTTAGCAAGCTTGAACTACAGCCCATGAGTACGGAAGCAAGCAAGTGAAATTATTTTTACAAATATAGTCAGTGTGCCAGCAACTACCATAACGCAACATGTAAATTGACTAAAAAATGGTCAGCTAAAATGGTTTGCCAGATTCAACTGACTCATTCTGCTGTACTCTTACTGTAATTATCCTGTATTATGTAAAAACCCAAAATACACTTTGTTGATTCCCTACATTGACAAGTTTTTAATAATTTACAATAAAGCCTTTACTGAACAAAGCATCTGGATAGGAGAATCCGATGTTTATGCAATAAAACTCTAAATATAAAAATCAAGTTAATTAATTATACACATTGATTATACAGACATTACTGTCTGTCCCAAACATCATCCTTTCATATTGTCCATTTTTTTAATCCCAGCTTTCAATACAATCTGTATTAAATGACATAGTTTAGGTGACAGTTTCAGAGAATAATCTCCATTGCTTCTGTGTAATAATTCTGCCCTTGGTGTTTTTCTTTGAATTATTTAGGAGCAGGATCCAAAAGCAATCCACCGTGTGCTACTGCTGATCAGTAAGGAGAAAAGTTACAACCCCAAGAAATACCCTGGAGACATGGTTTGGGGCTTTTGCATTGTTGAATCACAATAATAATAATTTTAATATCATATACTCATATATTAAAGGATTATCTAACGTTATACATAGAAATAATAACGACATGACGCACTAACTTATAAATCTCTCATTTTTAATGTAGGAGGTTGTGACATCCCTCAAAGGCCTTCACAGATATATAGAGTACAGCCAGCTGAGCCCGGCCCTGGAAGGCACTTTTCTTTACAGTCACAGAAACTGGCTGCATCTTCATCAAGTTAGTTTTATCGAGAGCATTATAAATCACAACATATGAATTTCTCATAACTACTTGTTATTATAAAATTGTGCAAGCTATAAATTATATTTTTTGATTTGCAGGAACTGTATCCATTTGTGTTTGCCATGAAGGAAGCAACAAATTTGCTTCTAGAAGCCATAAGGAAGTTAGAAGGGGTCCATAAAATAGACACTGCTCAGGTATAGTGCAAATCACGCCTCAGTGTGATTTATGTGGACTTCTGTTACTGTTACCACCTCAACGCTGATTATTTTCTTATAACGGCACATCCCAAAGTGTTTTCTTTTCCTTTTATACCACAGTGATTTGCCAACAAGTAAAAGTTTTTCATTAATTAAGAAAATAACACAACATACTTTTTATCCATTTATAGTTATATTGAATGTTGTGGAATGTAAGTAAAATAAGTTATCTCTGTTATCATTTATATTAGAGCAGCTATATGAAGTTTGAGTATGACCTGTTTTTATTTTTGTCTTTAAGGATGTACAACAGTGTATTAATAACCAAAGGATTCTAATGAAGGATGTGCTTGAAGACACCCAATTGGTTACCTTACAAAGGGAAGGCGGAGCCTTGTTGGCCAGGTTGAGAGGGGAGAGTGATGTAAGATCAGCACACTATGAGACAAGCTGGTAATGCTAAAGTGCTAATCTATTAAACCTTATCTAAGGAACCCATACTAATGTGTTAACCCAACAGGGATACCCTAGTAAACAAGCATGTCAAAATGATTCTAACATGCTTGAACATAATAGCATGGTCTCATCACCATGTTCTTGTCATTTAAAAAAAGATCTCTGAAAGTAATCCTAGTAAATAATATACAGATACAGAATATTGAATAATGAAAAATCTCTCATATGCTCTTCCAGTAATGTCATGGATACTGTGGATTCCCTTTACACTGAGGTAGAGGAACATGTCCATGTGCTGGTGAGAAGGTCCAACATATCATTTCAACACCTTGGCTTCTTGCTACATCTCAGGAAGATGGAATCAAGGTTTATGGAGGTATCCAATCACGATCATAAATCTAGCTGACTAACATTCCAGGAATTCCAGGAATTCAAGAATTTTTATTTGTCTTGGTGCTATTGCTACATCAAAACACAGCCTCAGTGTCTGGCATTTTGGTGAGTATACCTGGAATACCTCCAAAAATCAATAAAACTTTGAACTGGACCCGTACTGTGTAAATTTCAAAATGGGAAAATTCTTGGATGATTCGTAAATGACATTTTAAGGAATACTAGGAAATGTGTGTGAGATAAACTTGACCTGGGATAGAGGAGTCATGCCAATATTAGAACCTTGTTGGCTTTCTCCAGATAAAGGAGTGGTTTGATGTGGAAGGAGAGAGACGAATACTCGAGGCTGAATCTGCAGAGGAACCAAGCAGGAGCTTTGAAGAGATTCTCCAGTGCTTAACCACTGTCCTCTCTGAAGCTAATGTAATCATTAATTCCTGTCTTTCATTCAAGCTCAATTATATAAAATAAAACAAAACAAAGACATGAAATCATAATATTTTTCTCCCTACTGTGGTTTACCCTTGATGAATTTGTGTTCTGTGTGTTTTACAGGAACATAAGCTTCAGGCAATGATGTTACTAAATGAAGCAGAAAGCATCCAGGGACCAAACTATCCTGAGACAGAAGTGTTCCACATAATGATATCCACATTCAAATCCAACTTGTCTGAATTCCTGTCTCAAGCAGAGCAGTATTGTGATGAGCTGGAGACTACGCTAAATTTGTGCCACTTCTGTGAGAGGGTAAGTTTCCCTTATTTCTGGCAAACTCATGTCATTCCTTTGGACTTCCAGCTAATCAAGAAACTGCTTTTAGGTCAAGCTTCTCAGTGAGCACAAAGATATTTTGCAAATGTTGGTTGGACATTTAGATTTTTGCAGGGTGAAACTACTGTAGTCATATGAAGTCATTAAGTAAGACTTAATACAGACCAAGAAAAGATGCAAGATTTGGGCCAAGATAAAGTGAATCAAGACTGATAGGAAATAGACAAGTATCATAATATCTTTTTATTGGACAATTTAATAGACATTAATGGACTTCTCTGGTTAGTTGGTGCTCATAGGGGTTGATGTCATACAATCTAATCAGTGTAGTCCTTTCTTACATTGACAGGCAATTGAGGTGGCCATAGACTGCTCTCAGCAATTGGAAGAAGAGAAACTGCAGTGCATGAATCATCAAGAGAAATGGGCTGCTCTTCAGGGATGCCACGAAAAGCTTAGCCAGTTTTCCCCTGAACTCTTCCAGGAGCTAAAGACCCAGGCCTGCTCTCTGCAGAACCCCTGGGGGAGGAAGGTGTGGAACATAACTTGGCTAAGGTGTCAGGAGGTCAGTCAGCAGTTGGAGAACACCCTGCAGGAGCTGGAGCAAGACCAACATCCTTCTGTACCTGTATCTTTACAGTATGAATGGCATGAACAGGAGAACACTGATGGAGGGCCACAGCTTCCACAGCCTGACACACATCAGAACTCACTTAAATGCCCAGAAGTCAAGGTCCGGCAGAACCGAGACAGCATCCACGGCACGGTGAGCTGCTTCAACATCAATTTCAGGCAATCCCGTAAAGGACGTAAAGGGTCCAAAATGGCTCCAGTTGCAGATTCTGACCAGAACTCATCCAGAAAAATAGCCCATGACCACAGGCAGACAACAGTTGCAGGCTCGGACACAGTTGGTTGCCAGTGGTTCCACTGGCACCAAAACTCAACCAAATATGCTAAGGAGGACTCTTCTTCAGCCTCCAGTTCCTCTAAGATTCACATCCTACCACCTACCTTCACTGAATCTAAGACCTCACCACCCATCTGCTCCAATTCCCAAATCTCAGGACCTACCTGCTCTGGAACTCAGACCTCAGTGCTGCAAAACCCAATACCACTTTCTGGTAACTTTTGTTTAGAAACTTTGGACTGTGAGGCAAGGCACCCTGAAAATACTTCCCACTCTGAAGAGACTGCCAGTTGGGGCGATGAAGCAGCAAACACCCTGTCAAGTCCTGGCATGGAAAGCAACACTATGTAAGATATCACAATAATATTGTTATGTCATCACATATTAATTGCAAGAGATTATAGTAGATAAATAGATCTACATTGGAAGTAATACTTGATACGAGGTGACATCAAGTTTAAGATGAACGTCCAGTCTCTTCATTTATGGTTAAGTACAACAAATTAAATTATAAAGCAAAGAATTGGTATAATCTAAAGTTATATCAGTAGTCTGCCCTATTTGTTCTTTCCTTTTCCTACTTCTTTTGCTCTTACCCAGTTTAAAAGAGGCAAATCCGCAAACACTGATCCACATCCACATGTTATAGTCTTCCACCTGTGATCACATTTCTGCCTTATTTGTAAGAGCATATCTTCTGAAATCCCAGTCTCTCCCACAGGAAGCTACAATGTATCATGGAGGAATTGTTGTTGACAGAGCTGGAGTATGTAAGATCTCTGGCTTACATCCTGACTCATTATCTCCCCCTGCTGGCCCAGCCAGATGTGCCTCCAGACCTGAGAGGCCAGCGTGGAAGGATCTTTGGGAACCTAGAGAAACTATATGACTTCCACTGCCATTACTTCCTGCAGGAACTCGAGGCTTGCCGGACAGAACCACTTCGGGTGGGCCGCTGCTTCCTCAAACATGTGAGTTCCTCAGAGTCAGTACTAATGTTATGTGACACTGTAACATATTATTTCTTTTCTACAATGACCACAGTGAGAAATAATGATGTCTTTGTTGTTCTTGTGTCATTTTGCTGAACCTTTTTGGGTGCAGAGAGAGAATTTTGGGCTGTATGCTCTCTACAGCAAGAACAAGCCTCAGTCAGATGCTTTGATCCAACAGCATAAGTTCTTCAAGGTGAGGAATGTCAATAACAAAGAAACTTAAATGTAACCATCATATTGTGCTTATAGTCCAGAAAAACTCTCTTGAACAGCTTAAAGTTTAATGATTTTTAAGTCAGAGCTAATTTTGTAATATCTGATAAACATTCTAACACCTTTGAATAAAATATCAGCTCAGAGAAGAAAAACTGGCCTCGTTCTTGTACTGTATGTCACTTAACAAATCCAAGATAATATGATGTATGCTAGAGTTACTAATCAGTATAATTCCAAACAGGTTAATTTTGTTCTTCAGACACACCTGAGAACCTGAATAGTTTAGTGATATGTTACCTGTAAATTCAGACAGCTCTGGCTTCTCCAATAGCATTCAGACTTTTTAGAAGAGGCAGGTCTTTTGGGGGTGTGGCAGAAGAAAGATAATTTAGGTGAAGTTACTTTGGGTGAACCACAAAAAGAACGAGAGTGTGGACGTAATTAGATCTAACAATCAGTTGCATATAAAAGTAAAGTTTCTGTCACTGGACTATCTAAATACTCTACAAAGAAAACTTGCATATTTGTTAAAAATTTGGCTTTTCATTCATACAGTGTAAGCAGCTGGAGCTGGGAGACAGCATGGATCTATCCTCCTACCTGCTGAAGCCAGTGCAGAGGATCAGTAAGTACAGCCTGCTGCTGCAGGAGATGCTGGAGGAATGCGGAGCGGCACATGATGCAGAGCGCCTGGAGATCCAGGGTGCTGCGGAGGTGGTCCGATTCCAGCTACGCCACGGAAACGACCTGCTCACCATGGACGCCATCCAGGACTGTGATGTGAGTAAGATAAGTGGAAGAGAGACTGGTGAGGGAACGACTGGACCTGATGGCTGCTCCTTTTGTTTGTCTTCAGGTGAACTTGCAGGAACAAGGCCAGTTAATTCGGCAAGATGAGCTCTATGTGACATTTCGCAAGAAGCGTGCTTTGCGACGAGTGTTTCTATTCCAGGACCTTATTCTGTTCACCAAGGCGAAGAAAACACACCGTGGAGATGATGTGTATGTCTACAAACAGTCTTTCAAGGTACATTTCTTGGTAAAATTTTAATTTAAGCTTTATTATTAAACTTTAAATTGTGCATTTTTTCACCCAACATGTAGTTTCTCACCCCACTGAGTATAAAAATGTAGTCCATCACCACAATATAAATGTTTATTAAACCTGTTATGAATCTATCCATCATTGATTAGTATGTAAAATAATTGGTTATTATAATTGGCGTAACTTCTAAATGTATACTGCATGTTTGTGTATTTAATTTCGTTCCACCTGTCATTCTTCGATTTGAAACATAGACATGTGACATTGGACTAACCCAGAACTGTGGACAGAGTGGCTTGTGCTTTGAGATCTGGTTCAGAAGAAGAAGAGCCCAGGACACGTATACACTTCAGGCAGAGAGAAAGGACATGAAAGAGGCCTGGACTGCAGACCTGGAGCGCATTCTGTGGGAACAAGCCCTGAAGAACAGAGGTGAGACACAGAGAGAGGAAGAGCAAGAGAGAGAGATTTCCCGTAAACCAGACACCTCACTTACACAGTGCTTTAATGTTGGTTAGAACTTTATGAATGGTATCGCTTTAAAAAAAAAATGGATTTTGTTTTGCAGAGCTGCGGAGACAGGAGCAGGTGTTCATGGGAATGGGTAGTAAACCTTTCATGAAACTTCAACCCAGAGAAGCAGCCGTCCATGACAGAACCATCACCTGCTTCCTGCAACAAGGAGGTATCGTTCCATAAGTCCATGTTTATGATCAGTGACTTCCAGTAGTCTATAAAAATAATTTTTTTAAAAATATGAAGGTTTGCCATCTTGGACACCTGCTCAATTTGGTGCCACTTCTCATACTGTAAGTGAAGGCAGAAATGTACCAAAAAAGCTGGAGGTTATATAGACGATGGTATAGGACTGTATTATAGGACTCGAATTGTTTGTTTGAATATGAGGTTACATCGAACAGTGCCTTTAGAAGAAAGGTATTTGTAGAAAATATTTAGAGTGAGATAGACCTCTAATACTTTAGCTCCATTAGCTTTGTATATCCATATACTGTATAAAACAACCGCTAATCGGATGCTAATCATGAGTACATTCTTGTACTTGGTAATTCTCTAAGCATTTTTCTTGCCAAGCTATAATAGTTATATACTTAAGAACTTTTTGCTGCAAGTTAAAATATGTTCCTGTGCAATTCAGGTTTTCAACCAATTTGTACTTTTTTTTTTTTTACAGAGATTGAAGGATTAAAACTGCCAGATCTCACAACACCCAGACTTCAGAGTGACACACCGCTGCCACGACCAGAATCGATTGGCTCCACCTCAGGCAGCCAATCGTCTTCCTCCTCTGGCCGAGGCTCTTTGTCCCCTAGCGGTTTCCGTGAAAACCAGGCGCATGAAAACAGCCATGGATCTCAGATACCTCAGATCAGCCATCAGGGCAATAGTCACGGTACATCATCGTGTTAAAAGAAACATAACTTTTACAAAACTTTGTCAGTCGGCCAAGACATATCCTCACTGTCATATATTGTATGTTCCACTGTGCAAAATTGCAATAGTTGACTTATTAATTGAAAATATTAATGGAGTCATTTAAAAAAAAAGTAAATTTATACAATGCTTTCTTTACTCCAAACATAGTAGATCATCCACATGAAGCAAATATGTGAAACCAAATGTCTTGTGTTTCTCTGCATTCTACCAGTTTTTCCATTCCCAAATAACGATGTAAAGCTTGACTACAAAAATGATTTTTAATCAGCGAGGACAACGCAGTGCATCCGAATTTAAGATAAGCCAAAGAGTGATTCATCATTTCTCCCCCTCTGTTTCTTCTTCTGAAGCGAGCACACTCTCTCCGGGTCGATACGGATCGCATGTGTGTGGTACCTCACGTTCCTGCAGTGCTACAGGAGGGAGGTTTACGACGCCTGCTGGTACCCAGCTGCAGCACACCTCACCTGCCTTATCCAGGAAAAAAGGCCTCAGTAGCACTGCACACAAAATACACGGCTCATATTTTGCAGAAGGATAGAGAACGGATTTGCTCGCTGCTTAATGATGCTGGTATTTGTTCTGAAATATGCCGTATGTTTGTCATTTTTTTCAACACACTAAATTCCATACAACTTATAGTGAGCCCTGTTTCAGTAATTCACTTGTTGAATTATTCATTCTGCTGTCTATTCATTTATTTTGGCGCCAAAATCTCAATGATAACCGAATTTTAATGTAAATTTAACCTCTGAGACTCAACCTTGGTTGTATAAACTATAAAAACTAATTAGCCAACGTCCAAATGGATATGATATTTTTAATCAAAGCACATAGAGTCAACTCCAGAATAATTGGCATCCTTTATTACACATAATAATTCAAATCACTTTTTTAAAAATTATATTTTCTCTTAAAGTATTTTGTAAAGATCTTGACACCCATAAGGAATATATAAAGTAACAGTATATTGTCATGCTTGAAAAAGCTATATTTCTGTATAAAACTATATATTATTTCTAATTTGCTCTCAGTTCTTTGGAAGTCTGTTGTCGTCTAATAGCATATCCTGTTTCTGTGCGGAATGGATATGATGATATGACGATTAGATTTTACATGATATGTCAGGTCACCATAGAGAAAAGCAAAACTCTTTCAGAAAAAAGTTGTCGACCTGCACACATCAGGTAACTGATCATTCCAGAGAAGTGTGTGCGGGGTTACTGCAGGTTACACCAGAAACGAGTCGGAAACACTTTCGCACAACAAAAGCATTCATTAAAGCACAGTCCATATTCTAATATCATATTTAACGCTGGAAAAGGTGTTTACTGAAAGAATATTGTATGAATAAATGATATGAATTAATGTTACTGAATGGAGGCACTGGTTGGAGGAGTTTTATAAGTGTCGTATATTTCTGCATGGAGGGATTTTCTAAAGACAGCCTTTAAATGTCAAAGTAACAGTTATTTTACAACGCAGCAACTATTTTTTAAACACTTTTTCTATTTGTTGAATTAAAAAAAAAAAACACTGTACATTGCTCTTGTATAGTATTTTTCTGCATGTGTATAATGTAATAGAAATAGAAAAGAATATCACATTTATTTACAACACTCAGAAATCCAAATGTTTCTTTGTAAAAAAAAAAAAAAAAAGGTTAAAAAATAAAAAGTGTTATTGGATAAATGACTGGTTTCCTTTCTTCATATTCATGATTTGCATTGAGTGTATTCTTTATTTAAGAGCTTATTAAATGAGCCCATTTAGATGCCACACACCAAGTTACGTTGGACAGGTAAAGGTTTCTGAATGATCTCAGCTAGCAATTTTAGGTTTGCATAACGCTTTCAGAAGGTTATAGGTTTAGGAACTTGTGTCAGGTTTTCCAGGTGTGATGAGAACGTTCCTACAACGTTGCTGCAACGTATACAGTTAACACTAACATTTCCATATTCTTTGTTTGTGTGCATGTGTGTTTGAGAGCAAGAGCGAGAGAAAGAAAAAATTGTAATAAATAAAAAATAAATCAACAAATTAGCACCAGAACAGTTACACTAGAACAGGTGTAAGTGTGCATCTGTTATATTCCTGTTAGGCTTCTGCTTGGCAGGAGTTGCCATAAATAAAGACATTTAAAGGTGCTGTGCTATGGTAAAATTAGCTACGCCATAAATAACCCTCTTGTGACCCCAGCAGAAGCTCACACACACACACACACACACACACGCATACACACACAGAGCCACAGCGTTACAAACTGAGAGTATGGATCAAGGTAAGGTGAAAAGACTTGGGCATTTTTATGGAGCTGGTTTTATAACTGTGCTAGAGCTTTGAAAACCAGCAGAAAGGACACGCTTCCGTTAAAATCTCACAGAATATACAATCCGCTGAAGGTGGATCTCCAGGCGAAATCAGTCCACCACGGAGGAGCACCTCCAGTTTCATTTAAATGTAACATCATGGAAATAAGTTTTTATAGTTGCTTTTTTCTGGTACCGGAAATATTGCATAAGTTCCATTAGATAGATCAAAATGTACAAAAATTTACATGACTGATTATAATGTAAATATTCAGTAATGTACAACTGCAAAAAAAAAAAAAAAAAAAAAAAAAAAAAAAAAAAAAAAAAAAAAAAAAAAAAAAAAAAAAAAAAAAAAAAAAAAAAAAAAAAAAAAAAAAACAAACAAAAAAAAAAACTATAAAACACCAATTTATGCAACTATTTAATTGTTTGATTACTAAACAGACAATATGGATTTTTTTTTTTTTTTAATCACATTTGTACATTTTTTACTTACTCTAATGCATGGTAGGACAGGACGGTCTTCAAGCTTATCCACAAAGAGCCGATGTAGCTGCAGGCTTTCATTCCAACCAGGCAGGAGCCTCATCTGAATCCACTTGTGTAATCAGCTCATCTTTGTCTCCATTCAGCTGTCAGGTGCCTCCTATTCGGCTGGAATGAAAGCCTGCAGCTACACTGGCCCTTTGCGGAGGAGACTGAAGGCCCCTGTGGTAGGAAGAAGGTGCACTAGTATATCATATTATATAAGTAACCTAGAATGTAAAAACATTGTTTGGATCAGTTAAATTATTTGTATATAATGTTAAATATGCAAGTATTCAAGTATGGCAAATATGCAAATAGTATACAAATAGCCAAGTATGCTAGTATTCAAGTACGCTTTGGCTCGGTGATTTGTACAGTTCATATGCTAGTCTGCTAGTACGGTATGTAACTTGGCTAATATGCAAGTGTGCATGTGTATGCTTAAAAGTATGCTAGACAGATTTACTCAGTTTTTTGTACATGTAGCAGTATGAGTATGCTAGTATGCAGACATAAATGTATATACTTGCACATAGTGTGTTAGTATGCTGGTGTGTAGGTTTGCTAGTATGCAAGTAGTCTAATATACAAAGACATTACTTGTAGCAGAAATATTGCACCTTTTTTCCAATTTATTTAAATGCAATGAACGTGTTTGCAAGCATTCAAGTGTGCAAATCTAGTAAGCATGTTTGCAAGTAGCATGTAACTATGCTACACTGCTAGTATGAAAGTATGTTAGTATGGTAGTATACACAGACGTTTTTAACACTATTGGTACATAAGGTTTTTTTATGAATATTATGCAAATGTGCAAGTATCCTTGTATTCAAGTATGCTAGTGACAGTATGCTCACATGTGAAGTATGCAACCTTTGGCTCAGTAAGCCCATTTGTGCTTAAACAGTTTCAATTCAGTTTGGAGGTATGATAGTATGCTAGTGTGTGAGTGTGCTGGAATGCAAGTGCTAGCTCATCTCGATCTTCTGTGGCCCTCACAGTGCTGGAGATAGAGCGTGTTGATTTGGAGTGCACAGTGAACAATGGCGAACACCACACAGAGCTGAATGGAACGGACAGACTGATCGTGAGGAGAGGTCAACCCTTTACCATCACTCTTTACTTACGAGCTGGCTCACACTTTCAACATGGAAGCAACATCAGCCTCATCACCACTACAGGTACCTCACTCACTCTCACTGGCTAGTTAGCATTATGAAAAATGAAATAATTAGTTATGCTAATTCTGCTTTAGTAGCTTACATTTATTTAATTTTTGGTGTAGTATATTTAAAAGAAAGTGTGCTAGTATGCTACGCTAGGTTATCCTTGTAGTTTACAGTACAAAGATATTGGTTTAATAATATACCATTTGTACACACAATATGCAAGTATGGAACTATGGTTGTATGAAACTGTGAATTACTTATAGCAAAAACTACATCACATTTAGCCAGCATCTTTTTTTTTTTTCAGGCCCAGACCCCTCTGAGCTTTCAGACACTGCTGTCAAATTTGGACTCAGTAAATTTATATCCAAAGTCCGCTGGAGTGTGACAGCAATGTTAGCATCTGAGAGCAGCGTATCACTCACGATTGGCTCTCCCCCTGATGCCCCCATCGGGCTATACCAACTTGCCCTCGAGCAGGTCAGCAAAGAAGTAATGGAAGTCAGTTTGGGCCAGTTTGTGCTGCTCTTTAACCCCTGGTGCAAGAGTAAGATATCATAGTTGCTTTGTTGAAACTATATCATAAAGCATCTTGCATTTTACACTCTTTGGTTTGGTAAAATGGTTTATTAGCCTGCCCCAGACATAAAATGTACTTTAAGGTGGTGGAACGACAAGGTAACTCTCTCATTATGGGCTGTAACAGGAGACTCTGTGTATTTGGCGAGTGAGGCTGAGAGACAGGAGTATGTCCTGTCTCAGGATGGACTGATCTACCGTGGAAAGCCCAAACACATCAGTACACTTCCATGGACCTTTGGACAGGTACTGATTCTCCTTATTTTGGGTAGTAGTAAATATACTACTGAGTAGTATGTTTAAATGATCTATGCCTAAAGTACTTATTGTTTTAGATTTTCCAAGAAACGTTTCCATTACAAGGCAAACAAGGTTAACATACAGTAGAAGGATCCATGCACATAATCCAACCATGCAAGCAGGGGTCATAACCAAAAACTATACAGAGTTGCCAGTTTATTAAGTACAGATCTCAACTCAGTTGAGCAGCCATGGGAGCTCTCCATCACCATCATCAGAAAACAAACTGAGGCAATATCGTTTGAAAAAAGGTGTTCATCTCTCCAGTAGAATTCAAGACCAAGGTGCACTGAAGCAGTTCTGGTGGCTTTTGGTGGCCCAACCCTTACTTAAGATGCTTATGTTGGATTTTCCTTTAATTTCCTAACTACATGTATAAACAAGGTGCCAGCAACTCTCCACTGTGGACTGTTGAGGATTGGTGAATATGTAGATGGTTTTGGAATGAACAACATGAATCTGAGAAGCTATCCAGTTCATTGTGAATAGTACTGGCTGGTGGTGGTAGTGTGATGAGACCTAAAGAAGAATGTCTGAACAAGCAATGTTATCCCTTGATGGCTACAATTTATCTGCACTCTGATGGATACTATCAGTTTGGTAATGTCTCAAGGCACTACTGAATTAGGAAGTGGTTCCAGGAATATGCTCAGTCCCCAGACCTCAACCCTCTTGACCATCTTTGGGATGTAAGGTTTAATTCATTCCTAGGTGATTTCATGCTGTTATGGAAGCCAAATGAGGCCAAACACACAACTGGGTAGATGTATCTAATAAACTGGCAACTCTGGATTTGGCATGCCAGCTGAGGAACAGATTACCCATTGTATCAGTCAGCCCAAAATGATTCATTATACCAGTGTCTAAATAGAATGGGACTTGGTATTATCTTGGAAAATTTCAGCACTCATTAGTTCAAGATAAATGAGTTCAAGACCTTGTTGATCGAGAACCTTCTTAAACATGAATAGCAAAACATAACGTAACATACTGTCAATGTGCAGTTCGAGCCTGGTATTCTAGACATCTGTCTGAGAATTTTGGATGAAAACCCGAAGCATTTGGACGACCCAGCGCAGGACTGTTCAGACAGGAGAAGCCCTGTCTATGTGACCCGTGTCATCAGTGCCATGGTGAGCAGCATCCAGGCAACCAAACATCACCCAACATCTTATTTTAGAATTTAGATTATAGGGGCAATTTAAACCCTGGAGTTGTGAGACCAGCCCATCCACCAGATAAATTTATGATTAATAATGGATTATCACATTAAACGCCATATTTCTCTCTGCCTGGATCAGATAAACAGTAACGATGATAATGGTGTTCTGGTGGGGAACTGGTCAGGAGATTACGAGGACGGCATCAAACCCACTAAATGGAAGGACAGTGGTGCGATTTTACACCAGTGGAATGAACAGAACTGCACAGGAGTGCGATACGGCCAGTGCTGGGTGTTTGCTGCTGTGGCGTGCTCAGGTCATTAAAACACCTTCAATCAATGCACCAGTATACCAACTTTAGCCCTAACACAGGGGCAACCATAGATTTGGAGCTAACTATCCCTCTTGGTGAAACATCTTGTTGTGTGCAGTGTCCAGGGCGCTGGGCATCCCTTGCCGAGTGGTCACCAACTACGAATCCGCTCATGACACAAACTGCAACCTGCTCATTGAACGATTTTACAACGAGCTTGATGAGGATATAAGTGATGACTCCATATGGTGAGATTTTGACAGTTTTCAAAGATTAAACAAAGCTTTGCTTTTCTGATTTTCTTTTTTTTTTTATTATAGCATGTAGTTTTCTAATCTTTTGGCAGCACATTAAACTAGTGTTTGCCTAAATTCAGATTATTTCCACTCAGTATCTCATGTTTGCATCATCTGTGCAGGAACTTCCATGTATGGGTGGAGAGCTGGATGACGCGTCCCGACCTTGGGCTCGGCTACGAGGGCTGGCAGACCAGTGATCCCACGCCACAGGAAACAAGTGACGGTAGGTATTCTTAGTTTAATAAGATCAGTGAACATTCATTCATCTTCAGGAGTGGATACAAAGACTATTCTGGGAACACTTGGCTTGAGGCAGAAATACACCCTGGATGGGACTGTAGTCCATCATAGAGCACAATGCACACACGTTCTTACATTCACCCATACCTACGGGGAATTCAGAAATCCACCTAACTGAACCAGGGAACCTGGAGCTGTGAGGCAGCAACGCCACCTGCTGTACTACAGTGCCCTACTGTCTACAATATTAATAACAATATTTAATAATAATAATAAGATATGAATATACTGTGTAAAATTGTCTCGAGGCTAATCTATTCATCAGTAAACTCTGTTCTATTCTAAATCTAATGCATTGTGCTCAGTTTGGTTCCTTTTCTCTTTGCTCGATCAGGGGTGCACTGCTGTGGTCCGGTCCCTGTGAGGGCAGTGAAGGAAGGCGACCTGAGCGCAAAGTACGACGCTCCATTTGTTTACGCCGAGGTGAATGCAGATGTGGTGGAATACATCATCCTGAGTGATGACAAAGTGGTAAAAGTAGGAGGATCAGCTACTCATGTGGGTCAGTGCATCAGCACCAAGGCAGTGGGCACAGATGAGAGAGAGGACATCACACATCTTTACAAATACCCTGAAGGTAAGATGGACCTGCTGGAGTGCATATTTCAGAGTGGACGGGATTTTCAAATCCCAGGACTTCCAGACTACCACTATTGAGCCTTGGAAAAATGATAAGCATAGATCCTTTGCAGGTTCTGAAGAGGAGAGGCAGGTGTTTGAGAAGGCCAACCACATAAACCGGCTAATCCAGAATGAGGAAGAGCTTGGCCTGTATGTGAAGATCAAACTGAGCCCTGATATGATGGTGGGTTCAGACTTTGACGTGTATGCACAGGTCAAAAACAACACGGACTCCCCGAAGAAGTGCCGTCTGATGTTTTACGCCCAGGCTGTGTCCTATAACGGCAAACTCGGGGAAACATGCGGCCTGGCGGAGCTCAGTGAGATTAACCTGGCCCCAATGGAGGGTAAGAGTGGACTATTCCCCCCATCTAGTAACTGGCTAGAGAAAAGTTCATTTGAAGGTCCAATAAGTGCCAAAGTATATATAATTGCCTTCATAAAAGAATCATTCTGGAGGCATTTCGATTGAGCAATCTTCGATTGTAGCAATCTCGTTGTCAGTATCCTCAAATTCAGGTCCAAACTGTGCCTAACAATGCTGTCTCACTAGAATGCTGCCTTCCAATTGCAATGCAATGTTGTTATGCTAATATTGCATGCACAATAACGAAGTGCAACTGCGTCTATTCCCATGTTGCATTTCAGGAAGTAAGGCAACACTTTGCCTACGATATTCAGAGTACGGAAAAGCCATAACTCAAGACAAGATGATCAAACTGGTTGCTCTGCTTATCGACTTAGAGACCAAGGAGTTCCAGAGAGCAACAAAGACCATAGTACTGGAAAGCCCGTACATCATCATCCTGGTATGGACAACACATTATTTCTGGATCTTAAAGTAATGAAACCAAAGAATGTTTCCTAAATCAGACACAGGCGTACCTCATTAACTGGCAACTCAATGTTTGAGGTTTGTCAGGCGAAATTAATGCACCTTCAATGACTAATGCGAATCTGATTCCTCTGTAGGTTCTTGGGGATCCTAAAGTAGGCCAGCCTGTTTTGGTTGATGTGACTCTGCAGAATCCTCTGCCTGAATCACTGGAAAACTGCATCTTCTCTTTACACGGAGCCAACCTGACAGACGGCACGGCCATCACTAAAGAGTAGGTTGTAAATGCGTAGTCGTGAACAGCTCTGTCGCACTGTGTGCGAGAGATCCTTCACAGTTGACGAAGGCACAATTAGCGTTTTTTGGAGTATAATGCTTTATAGTTTTAATAGCATTACTTGAAATGGAAACGGTTCAATTATAGATTAAAAACTCCAGTATTGAAATCAGTCGATTTGTGAATTGGCACAACAGCCCATAATACTGAAGCTTATGATCTCTGGCCAAGACTTCATTAAAGCAAAATTTCAGTTTTGTTTTGGCCAAAAAGAAAATGTACACAATTTTTGCAAGGTTAATTTCTCATTTGTATTGTTGTTAAATCCCTGGATAATCTTATAAAGGCACATCTCTCTGTTTTTTCCCCCTCAGTGTTGGGACAGTCGGCCCTGAGGATCTCGCCACTGCTGAGCTCGAGTTCACACCCACGGCTTCAGGAAGACGGAAACTAGTGATAGACTTCTCATCTGATAAACTGAGCAACATCCATGGATACACTAACATTACTATCGAAGAATAAATGCTTTCGTTTGTCGCTGACCAAACTGATTCTTATTCACTCAGCGTGATGGGACAGACAGACGAGTTTACACTTTGCAGTTTCTTGGTAACATGACGAGCTACGTTATTTTTGTCCTCTTAACTTCAAGAGAGAAAAAAGAGAAGTTGCTGAGGGAACGACTGTTTATAGCTGCTATAATGTAAGTGAGGACAGAAACAAATCTTCCTTTTTCACAACAATATATGTAACTATAAATGGATAAGTATTACGTCGTTCTTTAAAATTTTTTTTAAATGGAACCATTAGCAAACTGCTGTGTTATAACCAGAATAAAACACAGACACTACCCTGTTCTTGATTATTTTTCTATAACAGTACAACATAGAGTATTTTTCTAATGGCTAGCTGCGGGAATGTTACAGAAGGTGCTCTAACTTTAAAATAAACCACACCTTTAACCTTACTTCCTTCTTCCTAAGCCATGAGTCCAGCTTCAGTGGACACCTATGAGCACAAAAAGGAAAAACTGAAGATAGAAAGAAGCATCTGTTGATTTCAGCTTTCATGACTAATGTAACTGAAGAGGAAAATATTTGTGAGATTTTCTGAGATTCAAATGCAAAAACAGATCTGCCTTTGTGAAAACTAGGCAGTAGTTTATCCAATCGGAACACATTTATCACCTTTGGAAAAAAAGAAACAGAAACAGTTTCTTAAGTTAAGACCTGCTGTTAATGTTCTCTCCAACATGTCACCAATTATCAGCTCAAGTTCTGAAAAAATACTGCTTTCTGATTGGCCACTTTGGGGACATATTTTTCAGCAACAAACAATGAAATGCACCTGCCTTTAAAAAGAGAAAGAAGTGCATACAGTAGATACACTTGTTCACATGAATATCAACCACAGCGTGGAGTCAGTAGCCTATACTAGGACTGGGTGATACGAGCGAAAATATCATGATCTTTTCTATCCTCACCACAAAAAAAAATAAAAAGACTTTTTTTTGAAGGGAACGAATGAATTTTTTGGCACATTAGAGGCAAAATATAGTCATATGGAGCTTCTTTCAGGGGGAAAAAGTTGTCAGTCTGCCATGATATTTGGTGTCATTCGAAAGCTAATGTAGCTGATAAGTAATGGAATTCTATGTCTCTCAAAATCTTTTCTAATAAATACATACCAAAATCAATGTATTATGTACAATAGTATAGTACATTCAGTATAGAAACATATTATCATCCACTTCACTTCTAGCTTTTAAGCACAATTCCCCCTTCATAGTTCGTAAGGCAGAGACGAAGCAGAAAAATACTATATTGCGCTAAGCCACTCTTGTAACGTTACAGCATTCAGCTACAAGGTGAAGTTTTGTTAATGTTTATTGATTCCAGGAAATCACACTGTGTCCAAGAACTCAAATTTTCTGTAAGGAGAAACTTGTGTGAATTGGATTTTTTTTTTTGCCGAACTATTACTAATATTTAAGACAAAGGTTTCATATGTACTAACAAGTAATGGAAATCTATGCCACGTTTTCTAATAAATACATAGCCAAATCAACGCATTAGGTATTATGCATCGGGTAAACTTCCACCATCAAACTTTCAGAGGTGAAAGAAAAAAAAAGAAGAGTGTAGTTGACAGATGGCTGCTGTCATAAACGTTCCAGGGTTAAGCTACACTGTGATGTTTAGTTCAAGTTTATAGATTACAGGAAGTTACACTGTATCATGCTTTGAGGAAGATATTTCCATATTTCCGTTCTTACTTTCTGTCGTTCCAGTTCAACAAAACATCCAAAATGTCTTGGCTGATAAGTCATGGAAGTCTATATCACCCAAAATCTTTAAAAAATAACACCAAAATCAATGGGTTATATAACACAGTACAGTATATTCAGTACAGAAATACTGTATATTAGCATCTTCTAGCTTTCAAGTGCAATTACATCTTCAAACTTTGGGAGGCGGAGCCTGTCCAAAATGGCTGCCTTCGTAACATTAAAGCAATGTTCCAGCATTCAGCAACAGGGTGAAGTTTAGTTTATGTTTATGGATTACAGGAAGTCACACTGTGTCCGAGAACTGTACGTGGTTTGAGGAAGATATTTACAGAAAACATTTTGGGTGAGACCGACTTCCGTTACTTCTCGTGGCTCCATTTGGCGTAAGAGGAAACTTGTGTAAATTTGATCTTTTGCCAAAGTATTACTATTTCTTTAACAGAGTCATAGGTACTAACAAGTAATGCAAGTCTGTCACCCAAAAGCTTTTCTAATCAATACACCTCCAAATCAATGCAACAGGTTAAACAGTATAACATACGTAATTTAAGATGGCCGCCCTCATAACGTTCATGTTTACAGATTACAGAAAGTCACACTGTGTCATGGTTTGAGGAAAAATTTTGGTTGAGATAGATTTCCATTGCTTATTATAGCTCCAAAAGGAGCAAACATCAGAAACCACACATGTCATGGCTGATCGGCTACGTGTAGAAACTTGTTTAAATTTGATTTTTTTATGAACTATTACTATTTCTTTAACACAAAAGGTTCATATGTACGAGCTATATTTCTCCAAAGAAGGTTCAGGATTGTGATAACACCACACTCTGAGTATATCGCCCAGTCCTAATTGGTGCCAATCCAACCTGATGAAGAGGGTCTGTCACTTAGCTGTTTATTTCATTTATTTCAGCTACCTAGTCTGTATAACTGTATAACTGAGCAAATGAAAAAAAGGGGGGAAAAAAAAGCAAGCCACACAGACACCTCATGGGATTATTAATAAAGCCAAATCACACCCTAAAACAGTAAAACTAAAAAAACTAAAAAAAAAAAAAAAAAAAAAAAAAAAAAAAAAAAAAAAAAAAAAAAAAAAAAAAAAAAA